>JAOVVB010000026.1:4314510-4343226 GCA_028570985.1 Heterobranchus longifilis | reverse complement strand
AGTGAATGATTTTGAAAATTTGAAATAAAGTTCATTTTTATTCAGTGCTGTGGATTGGGACAGGAGGTAGGTTCCATAGTGGACAAGTGATCGTGAAGGAAATCTGACTGTGAATCTTCATGTTTCCTGAAGCTCAGTTTATAAATACATGAGGCACAAATGAAGTAACAGAGAGATCCTGTACCACCGGTCGAATGCAAATGTCTGCCTTTCGGAGGTTTAGCAGTTTTGTCATGCATATTGATTTTCAGGACACATTAATGATAATAATTAAAAGAAACCACCAAGATATTTAGAAAGTCTTTATTTTGCATCAGAATTTTTATAAGGCACAAACAGCAAATATATTACTGGAACTGAAAAAGGAATTTTCATATTGACGCAAAGTGACATATAAATATACACAAAACATGAAATATCCCTTTAAAAACTTTAGATGACAGTAGAAACCATCATTAATGGATAAATAGCATACCAAATACTTTTTGCTGACCAAAAATCTTCATGCATAGGGACAAAAAAAAAAAAATCACATGGCTTGTTAAACTGTGGCACAAACAAGTTCATATATCATTTAAAAGCAAGACAAATGCTTGGCACAATCATGTTTTCATTCAACTTCAAATTGGGAACCATGGAATTAATGCAGTCGTTTGGTGATAAAAAAAAAAATCACAATAAGTCATGCCTGTTTTTAAAAGGATAGTTCAACCTTACACAGCATCATGTTACTTATAAAACACACTGGAATCTAACATGCAATAAAAGGAAAGCTCATCTGATTTGTGACATACTGTACACTATAATAAATACTGATATTACGGAACATTTAATAATTTTTGCCTAATTTGTGCCACTTCTGGGATTGTGTGTACAATTTGAAAACTTGACAAATACTGTAGCAGTACTGGAGATGCTTAAAAACGCTTCTTTGGTGTAAAAAATCCCTGAACATTGAGCTGGCGGAAAACTTTAATCGAAGGAAAATTCATGATACGAAGTGTAAAAAAATTTCAATGTCATTAACATGAAATTGCATATGATGTAATATTAAAAAAAAAAAAAAAAGCTACTTCTTGGCATATGCAGGACAATAAATGAAATTAATGTATTTTTGAATAACACTGTTTCCTCCCTTTAAAGACCAGGAGTACTCTTTCTTTCTTTCTTTCTTTCTTCCTTTCTTTAAATTCTATTAGAAACAAAAATTGGTGTTCGGTTTGTTCTCTAAGTGCTCTTAATGTACAATTAACAACATTACACTGCTATACTGTATTGCTTGATGAACAACCTCGAATCTAGACTATTTAATCATGTCTTCAGCCTGGTTTCTTCAAATAGTTCCTTAAATAAAGTTTTGGGGTTTTTTTGGTCCTGTGCATTTGTTCATTTGTTACAATCAGAGAAAAGCTACGCAAATGTTAGCACTGAACAATATGTTAGTATGACAGCAGTGATGAGCACACCTGAGAAAGAAAGAAAAAAAAAGAGAACAATTGAGCCAGGACTACAAGAAGGGAAGAAAAAGAAAAAAGGAAAATACCCTGAATCTTCTAATACATAGTTTGTGCTTCATTAAGGTTTTAAGGGTGAACTTTTTTTTTTTTTCCAAGTGCTACAGGAAAACCATGTCAGACATGATTAAACAAATAAAACAATCTCCACCCAAATTTATTTCAACACAACCCTAATAAAATCCCCACTCATAGCCTTTATGACTTGGCAGTATGTTTGGTTTGGCAGTGCATTTGATAAATGGTCCTCTCACTAGAGGGCAGTCTAGACCTGTGTTTTTCATTATAATCTTGACCTTTGACACACAAGAGGGACAGTAATAACACACAGACTTGAGTTATTTCCTGTCTTGCAACAGAAAAAAAGAAAAGAAAGAAAAAACACACAGCATCCCCCGGTGCCAATAGATATTCCACAAACAAAGCTAGGAAAGGAAGAAGTGAACTCACCGCAAGTCCTTAATACTGGAACGATTAAGTAAGGCCAAGAGGTATTTATCAGTGCTGGAGAGGAAATAAAGCTAAATACTGTAATTGTCAATTAATACATCCATTCATACTGACATTCGGACATAGACATACACATCTCTCATTATGTGCACATGTGCACGTTCGCTATGTAACCAGCAAACACAAAGCATGACAAACACACACACATATACACACACACACACACACACACAAAAACAGGTTGTATAAGCAAAAAAATTCCAAATGCACTTTGTGGTCCATTTCCACTGATATGCATAGATCAAAAAAAAAAAGCTTACAGATAAGGTCTTCATTTTGTCGCAATAGCTTTAAAATCACACGTTAGATGTTATATTCTAAACATCAAGCACATCTATCACAGATAAATAATACTGTGTCATCATTTCTTGATGAAAAAGAAACATTAATTTGGACAGGGTTCAGTTTTTGCATATACGGTTTGTAAATCCCTTAATTCTCTTTCTCTCTCTCTCTCTCTCTCATTAAAACAATACGACGAGGCCGAGACACCAAGCCTCCTGCTTTATATTGTACAAAAATGTACAGGATCCCTCATGAAACCTTAACAAATACACGCTAGGCAAACAGTCTGGTGTGCTTGTGGAAGGTGCAAATTCTTTGAAGCTCACTGAACATCACTGCAAATAAAACGTCAGAGAGATTAATACTGGAAGAGACCCAATGTTTCACTTGGGATTGAGGCAGTCACCATACACTTGCCTAAACAAAGAATGCTTGGGCACACTTTTGTCGCCATCACACCGTCGTCTCACTTTTCCAAACTCCGGGTCTCATCCCGATCGAACCCTGCGAATGGTCCGACCCGCTCGCCTCCAGTTCGATCCCTGAACCTTTCAGCATTCCATTCGATGTGGCAGGTAGCGTCGATGAGGTTGTGCCGCTTGTAGTTCTGGTGGCTGTTAGGGTGTCGGGGTTCATCAGATATGAACCTCGTTTCAAGTCTTTATCAGCTGCAGTGACCAGTTTAAGATTGTCCCTGCTTGCACTGCGCTTCTGTCCGTTCTGTTGCATTGCAACCCGACTCGCTATAGAGGGCAAAAGCGGGAAAGGTTTCCTGCTTCCGCTGCTTCCTCCATCGCTTCCTTCTGAAGGACTTGTTCCTGGTCCTTCCCCGCGGTGTCTCCCATTGGTCAGCAGACCGTTATGGCTCTCCGAATGGCTGTTTCGAAGACTTCCATTCTCGCTGGATGCATATCTAGGAACATGATGAATGTTGATTTGGTCCACCCCTGGTGGGCCCAAGGCACCTACACTGCCCCCACCACCTCGTAGTGCTTTCAGACGATAATGTCCCCTTCCCTCCCCCCGGTGGTGGTACTGGCCACTTCCTGTCTTAGTCCTACTGCTAGTCTTTTTTCGCTGTTGCTGCTGAGCAGGTAAAGTGGTGTTAATACTTGGCAGCAACAGGTTGTTGGCAGGTTTGTTGTTGGTGTTGTTCTCCGTGCTGGTGCTGGTGTTGGTGTTCGTGCCTGCCAGAGCACGTGTAGCGTTGTTGGTATTGTCCTGGGTCACCTGCAAGAGGTTGGTGAGCTTGCAGGGACCAGCGCCAACACTGCTGGTGCCACTTGGCGTGGAGGATGACCTGGCGGAAGAAGAGTAATTGCTTTGCTCTGCTGGAGGAACAGAACCGACAAAAATTTGCGAGCCCCTTTCAGAAGTGCTCTGGACTCCAGCGGTCGCAGTGCAGGGTTGGCTGTAGGCTGGGATCGCCTGCGAGCGATGGTACCCCCGGCAACATCCAAGCCAAGCTGCCTGGACATCCAAGCGTTTGAAGCAATGATGAAGCACCAAGAATATTCCCAAACCTGTCGCCGTTCCGCCATACAGGCAGCTGAACAACTTCCTCTCTTTGTCCGTGTGCCACATAGCCATCGCACCGCAAGACCACAGAAGCAGAAAAACTAACTGAGTCGCCACCAGTGCCAAAAACTGCACTTTCAGTGAATACTGGTCCTCCTGCACCTCCTGCATTGGACCAACTGCAGAGTCAGTCGAAAGTAAACTAGTGCTGCCACTTAGAGCCGGCTGGGTTTCGGGTAAGGGAGACGATCCAGAGGTGGCGCATGGAGATTCCTTAGCACTCTGGGAGGTTCGGCATCTCAAGCGTGCGATGGTACACAGGAAGTAGATCCAGGTCACCAGGATCACCAGCCCGGCGGGAACATAGAAAGCGCCGATACTGGGCTGCCATACCAACCAACAGCTGCCAAAGTGTCAGATGCAGTAAGGTCAGAAAGGGCAATGAATTACTTAAGGACAAACAAAAAGTGCTCTGTTCTTTTCAAAGGAGCTAGAGCTAGTGCGTTGCCATAAACACAGAAAGTCAATGCATCCTGAAAGGACACTATAGGAAATGTCAACTTTGACAATCATGCCATTGAATTAAAAAAATCTGGCAGAAAGCCTTCCCACAGGAGTGGAGGTTATTAAAACAGCAAAAAAAAAGGACTAAATAAAAAAATGGGAATTTGATGTGTTCACAAACTTGTAATGTACTTAAATGAAATGTACTAAATATATTACTCACTAAGGAATGTTGTCTCCGTAGTTGTTAATATTGACTGCTGCGGTGATGCCGCATACGATGAGAGGAACGCCGCCGCCGATCAAATAAAACCTACAGAGAGGGGAAGACATCGAAAGGTTCTGGATGGACCTTCAATCTGCAAGCAATTTCTTGGGATTTGCAGTCTGAACAGACATAAAAATTGGTTGATTCCAAAGATAAAAAAAATGATGTAATGACGTAATCCCTTATGTAAGAAGAAGTTTATTCAACGTTTAGGGAAGGAGTCTCCAGTATTAGCTGTATTATTAGTATTATTACTTTCAATCCTGGTAGACCAGGATCACTGAAAACTCATGCACTTTAAGCCGTTTTCAATATCCTGTGATTTATTGAATTGGATTTATTAACATCGTAAATAAAATAGTCTTTAGTTTCTCAAAAGAAGATGAAGAATAAGTGCTATAACTGAGAAGCAGGAGAAAAATGAATCCCCAGTAGCAGGCCGTATGTATGGAGGTCAGCGACACACTTACAGTATACACGAGGTCAGTTTGACAGAGAGTCCGAGAACCCTGTCTGAAGGAGAACAGTGAGCTTGTGCATGTCAGCATGCATGACTGACTCTAAGCATGATCTCGTATTATATTTATGGCCACTTTTATCGAATCCGTTCACTGTACATTTTCCTGGTCTCTTTTTTTGAGTCATGCTTGTTCCACACTAACAGATGGCTCTTGGTTCTTGTAAGGACAATGGTGCTCTTTGACTAGTCAGGTTTTGTGTCAGGGTGGTCTTGCACTCACATGCTTGTCTTTAAATGGTGCTTTATATCCTCGGATTGCTCCTGTCTGTCTGCATCTGTCCTCTCTTTGAGTCTCACATAATAACACTTTTATTTAAGTGCTTGAGAACAAGAACCCATGATATGAAGAGGCAAAGCAGCACTTTCGTATGTAGATATGTGTAAGACACAAGCATGTGTACTAAATATTGGTTTCAGTGAAATGTAGTATAAGTGAACTCATGGAAGGGCATAAACAGAAGTGTTTGGATATCTGCAAACAGAATTTGAAGAATTTTGATGCTCTAAGGAAGGGAACGTTTCTTAAAGAGAATAATTACTGGTGATGAGACATGGATTCATCACTACGAGTCTGAGAGTAAACGGAAGAATATGGAACGGAAACATCCTCAATCGTCAACTGAGAAAAAGTTCAGAAGTCAAACATCAGCTGGAAAATTGATGCTTACAGTTTTCTGGGATTCTCAAGGGCCAATATTGGAACACTATCAGGAAAAAGAGGTTCAACAATCTACAGCTCTCGTTACAGCTGAAGCATAAATTTCTGATTAAATGCAGAGGACTGCTATCCGAGGGTGTCGTAATTTTGCATGCACGTCCGCACACTTTCGCCCCTGAAAGCAGCCCTATGAGGACGACGATTCACCTCTGATGAAGAACTAAAGACAGCGGTGCATTTATGGCTCGCAGCTCAGCCTAAAACCTTTTTCTTATCTTTTTTTTTGTGGATTTTTTCCCGATCTTCTCTCTAATTTAGTCGTGTCCAATTCCTCCCCGTCACTAGGGGGCTCCCACATTAAGGTTACTACTACCACTCAGTCGAGAGTAACATGTTCACACCTGCACAGCAGTGACTGGGGAGACGATAGCCTTGAACGGAAAGCGCTAATAAAACAGATGTTTTAATATAACCGGAGTGTGGATAATTATTTACTTGCCAAAACCAGCACCAAAATCAGCACCTTGTGAACTGAAATTTGACTCACATGCACAAGCATTTGCTTGAGTTTATAGATGATCAATGAAAGCAACAAAGTCCCACTGCTTTTGTACAATTGTAAATGTAATTCGTGTCAGACCGCATCACATCACTTTATATCATTGTTGATTGTGTTCCAATATCTTTACATTTTTAAGTGTTCAATAATTGTTGTTTTGTGTCCATTTTAAATAGAATATCACAAGCGATGTTTTTACAGTACCTGAGTAGTACCTTCTGTATGAAGAACGAGTTTTTTTTTCTGTACTTTTGGTACTGCCCTTGTACAGTATATTGTGTAGTGCCACCAAACACCACTGACCCATAAAGGCATGGACTACGCAAGACCTCTGAGGGTGTGTGCTGTGGTGTCTGGTTCCAGTTGTGAGGTGTGAGATCATCCAATACACACTCAATCGGATTGAGATCTTATTGTAATTACAGAGCTCTTCTGTGAGGTCAGAACAGACGGGCTAGGATTCGTGACACACCGTGCATCATTCAACTTTGGGTCTTCATGAAGTCCTTTATTTAAGCAGGTAGTAGGAGCTAACCACTGTTTTGGAGATGGTCTGACTCAGTCGTCTAGCCATCACTTGTCAGAGTCAAGCCATTTTTCCAATTTCCATCACATCAACCTCAAGAACTGACCGTTCACCTGGTGCCTAATGTAGCCCACCCTGGATATTATGATGAGTGTCAATGTGACACGATTATCAACGTTATTTACATCACCTGTGAATCGTTTTAATGTTATGGCCGATCAGAGTTTGTGCTTCATTGGAGGGAGTGGTGTTTATAAAAGACCGCCCGAGTGAAAGTGGGCTGTAAATAACAGCGTACCCGTTTGAAATGGAAAGAATTAAGTCAGCTTAATTCTATAACAGAATCTGGGAGGTTCTGTTTCATGCTCTGGCTGATTGCCCTGCCCGCATCTGGCGTTGTGTTCTCCGCGAGGACCCGAAGGCAGATTGCTCGAAGCTGCATTATTAAAAGTGTAATGGCTGAGGATATGAGGCGCCTGATAGCACCAGGATTTCCTGTTAGCCTGACTAATCAGGCTGGTGTGCATGTGTGTGTGTGTAAGAGAGTGAGAGAGAGAGAGAGAAAAAGAAAGAGAATCAGGGATTGTGTTGGCAGAGCCCCCCGGCAGCACCACACACCACTGAACTCACCTCACCGCCCACAGAGGACTTCAGACGCTCGCATGTCGTCGACTGCTTTCATCCCCTCGTTTTACCCTTACACTCACACACTTTACTTTGCTGCTACCTTTCTTCTTGTCTGTCTCATTTTTTTCGCCCCACTTTCTATTCCACTCGCTTTCTTCTCAATACTTTTTTTCCACCGTGTGCGTGTGTGTATGACACTTCTTCACCTCCTCCTACACCAAGGAACATTAGATCAGCCAAACCAGGAAGTAAAACAGACATTTTTTTCTTTTCTTTGTTTTTAAAAAAAAAAAATTATAAAGGAGTGAGGCAGGTCAGAGCCAGTGGTGCCCAAGTATGTATTGCAACTGATTTGTGATTATGTACTCAGTCGTGCACATCTCCTATAACATCTGGGGTTAGGTAGTTTGACAGCAAATACTCCTGGAGTAGTAGACAGTCCAGTGTAATAGAGTAGCATTATGGAGTCTGGAAACACCTGATTTATGTTTTTAATAATCTCAGAACGCTTTCAGACCTATTCATCTGTATCAGAGCAAAATTGACACTTTTTTTTGTTTTGCTTTGCTTTGGCTTGACACTGGACTTATAACTAAACCAAACCTTTGCAGAAGGGGCCTAAAATATCCATGTAAAAACCTTTTATTCTGCTCCCAAATGGTGTGACAGAAAAGCTTTTGCTTTATTATGGATGGATAGGTTGTGAGTTTGAATCCTGATGATGCAACACTATTCAGTGAGGGGGTGGTACACTTTCTTGTCTTGTCAATCATACTCATCTGTGATCTTATGTATAAGGAAGAAGGCGAAGCTCTTTACTTAGATGTTAGGGTGTTATACTGCCCTGTGATGCAGCAAGAGCAGCAGTTTGAAGAAATGCAGCAGAATGGATTGAAGCTTATGTCCAAGAAGGAAGCACGTGTCTCATGGGTTTGAAACCACAACTGTGGTCAGAGCGGTGAGTCAGCCAGGATACAGCATCCCTGGAGCGGATAGGGTTAAAAGCCTTGCTCAAGAGAGCAACAGGGTCAGCTTTGGCTGTGCAGGGACTTGAATCCTGACTTTCCGATCAGTAAGCCAGAGACTTAACCATGTGAGCCACCACTGCTCACTCTTCCTGGTTGATGGGAATTGGCAGATGACTATTCTAAGGAAAAATATGGAGAAACACCCCCCAATACAATGCCAATTGTTAAAAGCGCTATACAAATAAAATTGAATTGAATTGAATTGAAAATACAGGTAGTCCCTGACTTGAGAACGCGTTTCGTTCAGGGAGCGTGTTTGTAAGTCCGATTTGTTCTTAAGCCAGACTAAGTGAGTCTTGTACACCTTTGGCACGAATATACAATGTAAAGCAGACCAATCCACTTGACTAAATCTCTGTCCCCTTTCCGCACACTGCCATCATGTGGGCAAAAAACTGTAATGAAGCTCACACAAATGTAATGGTGTTGTCTCTGCACCTTTAAATCACAAGAGGAATTGCGGACGCCATTTTGTCTCAACGCTGTTTTCCACTGTATTGGACTGTGAACTCTGTTTTGTTGAGGATTTTTGAAATTGTGATTATTGACCATCAGGACAGCTTTACAGGTCAGCCATTATCCATTATTGAGCTTCCAGACTGATTCGCTCCCCCACACGTACACACATACAATAGAATTGGAAATATTGGTATCTGGACATTTTGGAGCACTGCAGTGTCTATTGTTTATAAGTAGAACCCTGGTCCGTTTGCATCTGCAGAATTTTTTTTTTACTTCTTTAATTCTTTTTTCTTTACTATGTTCGTAAGTCTGGGACTACCTGTACAGTATATGTATATGGGGGGATGGAAACGTATCAACACAAGTATCAAACTGTACCAAGATGTAGAAATGAAAAGATGTAGAAAACTCCCCTGAATAGCTTGCTATTCAGAAGAGACGCAGGATAATTACGGACAAATGGTGCTGCCTATCTGTCGTCCAGTGAGTGTGTGTCTTTGTTCGTGTACGTGTAATAGTTTCATAGATAGATATCTGTGTTTCAGCACCCGCCTCGCTCAATACAGAAACTGATCCTGATAAACCGATAAAATAATATTGTTGAAATGCATGTACCTATTTATTTTCACGATTGCAACTTTGACTTTCATACAAATAAAGTTGGTTAAAACTAATAAAAAGTGCTAAGCATGTGTGGAAACCTCCCACATGGTAGCATGCAGCTGGTGAACCAAGAACGTGCCAAGAATGTGCATCAAGGCAGATCTGAGTACAGCGCTCATGTCTGCTCGAGGCTGTAGATTAAACGCCGTCTCGTCGAGGTCCGTGCGATCAGGCCGCACCCCGAGACCTTTTTTTTTTTTTTTAAACTGGCTGAATGAACAGAGACAAGGGCTGTATCTGTGGATGATTTGGCATCAATTTCCGCAAAAGGACAGAGCTGGGCTTCTTGGATCCGAGCTCGATGAGCTCATCACCGTGTTCTGAGCACGTTGTGATTCACTCGACATTCTGCTCCAGTTAAAATCGCAGTTTTGCAGATGACACACTTTAACACTTCTTTGAGTTTTCAGACGACGTTTGAAAAAACGAGGAAGGAAACGAGCCAACCGAAGTACATATCATTACACAGGTTTGATTGAAGATACTCACAGAGTTTTACCCCTCCTGCTTTTTCGTGTGTGGTACATTCCAGGGCTAATGTACCAAAAAAATGGAATCTCTGCACTTAACCCCCCCCCCTTTAACATGCATCGTGGGAAGAAATCATGGCTTCAGAAAAGTGTTTATGTTCCTCTTAGTCTCATGCTATAAATGACGTCCACACCATCAGGTCCCATGAATCATGTTTAAATCATGGGCTAAGTTTACCATCACATGGTAATATCTGCTCTCTCTCTCTCTCTCTTTCTCTCTCTCTCCCTCTCCCAATCTGTGTGCCTGCTTGAAGCATCAAGCCATTAATGGGCCCAGGGCTGTTTTGGGATGGATTGTGTGCACCTGTGGGTGTACGAATCTTGTTTTATGACTCATATCCCGTGGCTGCGTATGACATCTTCCATCTCTCCTGTGATGGCTCTGTGTTAGGCTGATGCATATTGCACCTGTACTTCACAAGCTGCACAGGCATACAACACCACATCCTCTCCAAAGTCTCCTCCAAGCTTAGAAATCCCTCAATTTCACTTTTTTTTTCTCCCTGCTCATCTATTCTTCTCCTTTTTCTGTCAGCACTCATAGCTCTATAGCTTTGGTATCCTTGGTTGCCTTTGAGGAGCTCCTCATCCCTGAATCCTTAATTCTGCAGTAGGGCTTTAACCAGGCACACAGAGTTCACGCACTGAAGACTAGGTAGCAGTTCAAAACCTGGGCAAATGGCCACAGACGTAATCCCTCTACAATCATTCCACAAAGCCGTTCTTCTTGTGTGGTAAGGAAAACCGTACTAATACGGCTAGCATATATTCCACAAGGTATTGTCAACATACGATTGAGATTGTCGTGCGTGCTGATGACTGTCGAGTTCTGTTGCTAGAAGCAGACATTATAAAGTGGACAAATTGCATCAGCAATACTCAGACTGGTGAGAAGTCTGATGCTCAGTTGGTGTGAAGGTGCACAACATTTCCCAAAAAAATATTCCCCTATAATTGCATTACCAACAGCTTCGAACTGTTTACACAAGGCATGATGGTTCTGCCCATGTATTGATTCTGTTGATGCCAAATTCTGACCCTACCCGTGCCGTAGTTTCCTCTTGCCTTAGATTTCTTTTCTTGTCTCGTTCTGTTGGATCTCCAGTTCTTTCAGCATCAAGCTTTGCAATGCTAAATGATCGAAAGTGCTTTTCTGCTTACCACTGTTGTAAAAAGTGCTTTTTTAAGTTACTGTAGTCTTTCTGTAACACTAAGATAACGTATGTGAGAATTGCTCTCCAGGGTATATTTTACAGCTAGTGAGCGAGTTCCGTTCCGGGAGCATGTTCGTAAGTCGGATTTGTTCTTAAGTCCAACAAAGTGAATCTTATACGCTTTTTACACGAATATACAATGTAAAGTATGTCCCTTTTCCCCACACTGTAACCACGCCTAAGGAAATGAATCTCACGTGTCAAATGTAACAGTATTGTCTCTGCGACTTTAAATCGTGAGGGAATCCTGGGCACTATTTTGTCTCAGAGCTGTTTTTCTCTGTATTAGTCTCTCATTGGATTGTATTGGGTCTCCATCAGGACAGCTTTACAGGGCAGCCATTTTTCATCATCGTGCTCTCGGACTGATTCATTGAAACCGGTGAAGCCGACTCATTTCTCCCGCATACCCCCCCACACCCCAACACGCACACATACAATATACCAGACTTGAGACATTTTATGCATTCACTTATACACTGAAAATATTGTATATAATTGTAAATATTAGTATATGGTGCACTGTATTGTCTATTGTTTGTACAATACACATGAGCAACATCCGTGATTTGTTCGCATCTGTGATTGTTCGTAGAACCGGGGTCCGTTCATATCTGTGGAAATTTGTAACTCGAATGTTAGCAAGTCAGGGACTACCTGTACTGGTTAGATACTGTATGACTTCCTGTAGAGGGGTACAATGTTTAAAAAGAGTCATTTTATGATGGCCATCTTAACAAATTATAAAAATTCCATTAAAGATTGCTCCAGGAAATCAGTTTTTTAAATCTAGCTCCATGGACTTCAAACCTTTGTGGTTGCCAGTTTTTTCTTTAAGCGATAAAGCATTGTTGGGGATTAGGTCTTTCACTTTTTTTTCTTTCTTTTACTCCACAGCTCCATACATGCTTTAAAGCAATAAATATTTTAATGACTGTCTAATTGTGGCCTTGTATATCATCATTATCTGTACCAGGCGCTTCTGTTTCTCTTTTGCCAAGTGTGTCTTATTAGAGCTTTATCATGTTTCATCACAGTACATAACATCAAAAGAGCAGACGATCCTTCTGCTTCTGGAAACTGTGGCTTAAAGAAGTGAGCAGGTGTCGGAGTAAGCTTGCTGCGTTTACAGACAGACTCTTCCTCAGGGGAGGGGAGGGGAAGCGGAAAGGCCGGCGTGGTTGAACTGAGATGTTTTGTGTCTCACTTGAGATAATGTTGTCAGCTATCAAAGAGTCCAGGAAGAACGAGAGTTCACAAGGGATTCGCTAGGTGTGGGATGAAGCTCTCGTCTGAACTTCCTGTTCCTTTCTCCTCCTCTTCTCTCCCTCCTTTCCTCATCATTACCATTGCTGCTGTTTGCAAAAGTCAGATTTTGAAATTGGTTATCAAATTATACGTGTTAATGATTTAAACAGACAAAACCCAGTAACCTTTTTTTTTTTTTGCGCGAATCACTAGGGCACGAGGGACCAGCCGATAAGATATTATCATGATTCCTAGGTGCAGCGTTTATATCGAGATTTTATAAATATCCCGATTTGATTTTAAACTAAAGTTTTTTGTTACAATTCTAAACAAACTTTTAGAGGGGAAATGGAAATTTTATACATTAAATACATTGAATACATTATTACCACTTCAAATGCTTAAAAAAACATTAGCAATGCATGAATTGCCACAAAAAAGAATCATGATACATTCCCCCAGGGAGATGTTTCTCTGTTATCTATTTAAAATCTCAACCTTGGCTTGATTTTCTTTTTCTTTTTTTTGTTTTGTGTGTGTCTCAGACTTTGTGACTTTGGTAACAATTATGCTTTAAATGATAATTTAAGCTTTTCAGTTCATTGTTTTTGTATAGACTTTTACACAGTGCTGTATATAGATGAGTGATGTGTCTGTGTAAAATATGATGAATTTCTTTAAATCTATAAAGGCATGTTCTATGAATTTTATCTTCAATCCAAATTTTAGTTTCATTGAAGAGTATTAACATAGAGTATATAGAGTCTAAAATATTCCATGCTGATTTAAAAAATAATAATAATAATAATATATATATATATAGAATTGAAGTACTGTCCAGAAGTCTCATTACTCCAGCCCTCATTTCTTCAGATTAAATGAAATTAAATTAAATGATGTACTGTAGCTTAAATAAAATTAAATAGTAGGAAATGCTTTACTGTAACAGGCTGTGCCTAAAAAATATAATTTAAAATCTGGGCTGTTTCTGTAACAACCTCAGCAGCAGCCTCATTTCCCCTCACGTCTGTTCCAACCACTCAGCATTCAGCATCATCAGTATACCTGATCATCTGTCATCATCTGCACCTGTTTCTCGCCTTAAGTTAGATGCTTTTTATACTTGAATGATTCATAGATCACTGTCTGGCTTAACAAATAAAAATGATCCTCTGAAACTGCTCAGGTATAGGGACTGGACTGAGCCAAAAACTTCCTCAAGACTAATTTAAAAATACAAGTAGATCCGACTCTCTGGGCGCAAAATATGACGAAATTAGTGAGTTTTTCTTAAATCATCCTGACTGGACATAAGTGCGGAGACGATGCATTAGGTTGACAGGTTGATCTGTAGCGGTTAGATAAAGATACTCATGCATTCCCCTGCAATGACGAAATACTTCTATATAAAACTTCCTGGGTTCTGAATATTTATTCATGTGTTTACTTGGCGTTCACTTCTAAATCTTCTGAGAGCTTGAGCCAGACCAGAGCAGTCTGATTAGCAGATGAGCAAAACTATAAGCTTGACACATGATTGACAGTATTATCAAGAACCACGGAGAGACTTTGTATATACCGATGAACATCAGTCGCAGTGGATATTGGACTATTTAAATGTCCATCAGAAATGTAGTGTCTGCAGCCGTGAGATCGATAGAAACAAACTAGAGTTGATAAGCATCATCGCACACACTAAATCTTATTTTGAAGAGCAGGTCAATATTATTCAAACATAGACAGTGGAGACGCGTTTATACTGTAGTAATGTAATTCAGTCACGATAGTAGTAGTAGTAATATTTTAAATGTTCTCGTAGTGAGGCATCAGCATGTCTTCTTTGTGTGTGTGTGTATAGAACCCAATCGACAATGTTGAACATGCAAACAAAAAGCAGACTTTTTTTACCTTAACTTAATACACTGTGGAAAGTTGTGGATGTTCCACTACTTTAAATCTAATAGATGAATTTTTAATTAAACGTTGATGTATGAAGATAAATTAAATAGTTTATCTTCTGTTGCTTGCTGTACTTATTAGTCATAATCTACTGTTCACACTTTCCCAACACAGACTCATGCTGCTTGCTGCCTTTGCTAACCTCTTGATGAATTCTGTTCATGTTTTAAGAAATGCAATAATCCCCGTCATTTCCCAGATAACTGAGCAAAGCAGCAGTTTTATCATCCTTACATTTGCATTCATTTCCCATTTTAATTTTGTGTGAAATTTCTAATATAAACAGTCAGTTTATAATGCGTTCCTTAACTGGGAGGTTGAGGTGCGAATTTGCTGGCCAGTCAAGCACAGTAATATTATGCTCAACAAACCAGTTCGTGGTAGTTTTGGCACTGCGGGCATCTGCCAGGTCCCTAATCGGCATCTCCGTAAAGCTCGTCAGCAAACAGAAGTGTGAAGTGCTCTAAAACCTTCTGGCTGCGTTAACTTTGGACCTAATTAAAAGACACCGGACCAACACCAGCAGATGCCCCATCACTGAGGAATGAGCACTAGGTATTTGGTCCACTGAGCAATGGTATATATACTGTATGAAATAGAATGTGCTCAAACTAGGAATTAAATCTATATAAATAAAAGTTATAACATTGGTCAGAACTCGATCTGTCATTGATATCTTTACGTTTCCTACATTGGAGGACCCGAAACCAGTCTCAGAAAAAAAATCCGTCTGTATATCTGTATGTCTGTCCAGGCGTTTTTGTCACAACCTCACGCCAAAACTCGCATCTGTTGTTTGCCCGAAGTTAAATCTGTGCCATAAATTAAATCAAAGTGTTGAACAGAAGGGACGTTATGAGCAGTTTTGTGCCTGATTACCCCACAGCAACCATTGCTTTTTCAGACTAATATAAAGCGCTTTTGCCCTCAAAGTTGGCGTGACTATACTGTACATGTGACTCAACAGAGCCAATCAACACAATAGTTTACTGTGAATGCACATGCAGTATGTGGAACACTCAGAAACGACCCAAATCCTCACCAAACCCAAACAACACAGCATGGCTTCTTCCAAAAAAAAAAAAAAAAAAAAAGAACCTTCAAAGATGTATGGGCAGATCATTGTATGTTTATTCTTTTTTTTATTATTAAACTATGAAAAAACTCCTTTTTTCACGATTTTTTTTTTCAATGCTCCAGGAAAAAGACTTGCCGGCATGAAGCAGTATCAGTTTTAGCTCTGACGGTTTTATTCCTTCCGAAGCCTGCGTTGTTGTTTACCTGACTTAACAAATCTTGAGTAATTTGCTCCTCAAACGATCTGGTGCCACACATCATTTTTAGGAGGTTTTATACAGTTCATACTTCAGGAAGCACTCCTGTTTTGCGGGCGAGGTTTAACAGGGTACCATGTGCATCAAACACAATATTGAAGCATCTGGTCATTAGTGCAGTTATCCAGTCAACCAATCAAGTGCCAGCATGTTAATGTTGAGTTAATACTCGCATCGAATATCAGATTGCAGTGAACGAGTTCTCTGTGACTTTCACATGGCCTCATTGTCTCTTTGGATTTTTATATTCACACTGTTGGACAGGCGGAAACTGGAGAAAGGGTGTTTGTGAAATGAAAAATACGTAAAAAAAAAAATCATGCCTCAAAAGTCAAAAGAGCAAATCAACATATGAATCTTTGAAGGGTTGAGGGAGCTATTTTGGGCTATCGGTTTGAAAGACATGCTGACATACATGTAGCATTCTTGATTTCTGTCACAGTAAACACAGGGTGTCCCAAAAGTCTCCATAATTAGGGATTTTCTTCCCTGTTCAGATGTGAGGGAACATAAAGGCCATAAACATACAACACAACGATTATTTAAATGCATTCGTGGCTTCCTTATTTTATCATTTCTCGAACATGGTAACACAGGCCTGGACCCTCTCGCAGCTGGGGGTCTAGGGAGAGCTGATTGGCCGAGCTCTCTCTGAGTGTGTTACTCCGCCCCCAATGGTGCATGAGCGAGCAGTTCGAAAAGATGCGTTCGGCTGGCGTCAAGTGGTTCGGAGGAAACAATAGTCTTCAGCCCTCCTGACTGAGTGGTAGTAGCCGCCTTAATGTGGGAGCCCCCTAGTGACGGGGAGGAATTGGACAAATCCCCAAAAAAAGGCCGAAATACCCCCCAGAAATGCCTTTCTTCACACACAGACGATTGGCCGTGTGGCCGTGTACAAATGGATATACACAACCCGACCTCGTACTACAAGACATGCGAGACCACAAGATATATAGGTACAGAAAGGACTTCAGACGAAGAGGCTAGTGGATACACCCTTTTAATTTTTCTGCGAAGAGACATTTCACAGATACACCAACATGTCTTTAATGCCAAAGCACGAATATGTTAAAGGATTAACGTGGGCCATTACTCTAGGAGCGAGTTTATTCACACAGACTAAAAAGATATACAATGAAGCGGACAGCGAAATCTGCGAGTGGGAGGCGGTATGGCTCGCTCATAGAAAGATGTCTCTCAGAGGTGAGGCGAGAGAGGGGAGTCTGGCAATCGGAGACGCACAGAGATAACACATTGAAAGTCGGGGAATGCATATTTCTTAGCTCAACATCCATAGTTACTACCGAGAGTCGAGCGAGGTGCTGTATTGCAAAAAAAAAAAAAAAAAGGTTCGAGCGGAGCTGTTTACTGTCCTCGGAAAGTCTCTTTGCATTTTTGTGAATGCCAGTGATTGCGCAGGGAGAAAAAGGAACAAGACAGAGAAAGGGGTGGGGTGTTAATTACAAAAGAGAATGTCATCACTGCAGATGGCGCGTTAGCAAATCACGCACATTCCAGATGGTAGTCTTTGCACCATGTGTATGAAACTCCACTAAATTATTATTATTATTATTATTATTATTATTATTATTTTGGACTTTAATAAACACAATGACATGTATACATTATACCTGTCGCTTTCCTCTCCTGACTGTATACATGCTTTTACTGTAGAGGTCCCAGTACAGCCATTTAAATATGAAATGGTGTCTGTGAGACAAGGACATTTCAAGTAAATTAGCTTTGTCATTTGGCTTTATGAAGAACGTCAGTCAGGAGAAAGAAGCTAGCGATATTACACGTCCGCCCCAAATGTGGAGTCGCTGAAGTGCCCTGGAGTAATCGATGTGGACTGAGATAGATAGATATTAATTTCCCTGTCGGGTTTGTATTTTTTTTATTATTTTTTTTATTCATATTTCTCTGTCTGGAATAGAAACAGTAGTGGTGTTGTTTTGGGGGGCGGGGAGAATGTAATTTCTACTTTTAGAAAAAAGTACCAAAAACGAGAGAAAATTAAATATAAGGGTGAGTCAAAAATTATTCTCACTCCGGTTGTGTTGCACTTTGCATTCAAGGCAACTGTCAATCCAGTCACTGCTGTCGAGGTCTGAATGTTGTAACAATCAAACCTGCTTACGAGGACGAAGATTCACTTCCGATGAAGGTGTGAAGACAGCGGTGCATTCGTGGCTCGCAGCTCTCAGCCTAAAACATTTCCAATCAGGGAAAGAAAGCTTGTTGGCAGATGGACGAAGTGTATTAAAAAGCAAGGAGATTATGTCGGAAAATTATGCATTTTGTCTTTTTACTAATTTAATTAAAATAAATTCTACGGCCGGAGTGCGGATAATTTTTGACTCACCCTCATAAAAGGTCAAACTTGGTAATACCTTATGGATTGTTTAACAACATTTTAATGTAGTTAAACATCTTAGGAAAAAAAGTCTATTTTACAATAAACTTGGATTTTTAATAGACAAATGTCTAACTTCTGAAAAGTAAGGTCATTTTTGAGCGCAATGGTTTGTCAGGGCTCATTTGGCATGAATTACTGCATAAATGTGACATAGCATGGAGACGATAAGTTTTTCACACTGCTGATTCAAGATTCAAGAATTTTCTTTGTCACATACATGGTTGTACAAGTACAACAGTAGTAAAATGCAGTGCAACAAACTTCACAGACTGTGCAAAAAAGAAAAAAAAGTATGTACATACAAAATAAAAAGTAAAAATAGACTAAGGAGACGATAAAATAAATTGTATACAATATACAGTAGTATGAATATAAAATAATAAAGAATTTTCTTGTAGAAAATGTGAAACCAGTGCAACGATATTAGATACAGTGACTGGTAAAGTGACTGTGCTGAATTTCCCTTATAAGCCTGGTGGAAAAAGCTACTGTTCAGTCTTTCAGTTTGTGGGACGGTGCCGCGCCATCTTGGAAGTGATGCTGAGGCGTTATTGGAGACCAGGCTGCTTAGATAACAGCTTTCAGCTCGTCTGTATTGTTGGCTCAGGTGTTTCTCATCATCCTTTTCACAATAGCTCATGGATTCTCTTTTGGGCTTTAGGTCCGGTGAGTTTGCAAGAACAGTCATAACATTATCAACAAAGTGGTAGTTTTGGCACTGTGTGCAGAAAATGAAATCGGCATCTCCATAAAGCTTGTTAGCAGACAGAAGAATGAAGATCTCTAAATTCTCCTGGTCCCTTGACGGCTGCTCTGACTCTGGACCTGATGAAACACACTGGACCAGCACCAGCAGATGACATGGCACAATAAACCGTCACTAACTGTGGAAATGTCACACTGGACCCCAAACAATTTTGATCCTGTTCCTCTCCTCTCTTCCTCCAGACTCTAGGAGCTTGATTTCCAAATGAAATGCAAAATGTACTTTCATCTGAAATGAGGACTTTGGGCCACTGAGCAACGGTCCAGTACACGGTGTTTACAATGTATGAATAGGAATATAATGAAACTCGAAATTAAATATTCTAATATTTTAAGGCACTGAAAATTTAATTTATTTCCATGAGCTTGTTGCAACAAAAAATGGGCTTGAAATATTTAACTTTAATGACCCTAGAACATGAATTCACAATATGAATTTAATTATGGAAAGAAAAAAAAGATTTTCAAGATGTCCTATTTTTTTCTTTCTTATTTTTTTAATGCCACAGGAAAGGCTTGTAAAAATTTCGCCTCTGACAGCTCCATCCATCCCGAAGCCTGTGTTGTTGTTGTTTGCCTGGCTTAACAAATCATGTGTAATTTGCTCCCTGAGCGATCTAATACCACACATCATTTCTTGCTCGATGATGGATTAATTAAGATTTGGCGGCGGTGGCAGCAGATTCCCCACCGGTCGCTGCAGACGTCTTCCTCTAGATTATGATCAAAGCAGCCATGAAGCGCGCCAGCTTGTCCAGGGGTATGGGAGTAAGCGTTACCATGCCCCTATATATTAGGGAAGCTGACCCTCGTGCCCCGGTGCTTGGCCAGGTCATGAATTCTTCCACAGTGCCACAGGGACGGCGACAGATGGCATAGACAAGTGCCCAGATTAGTCCCGAATGTCGCCCATGTGCTGTGAATTTCCGCACGAGCAAGACTCTGATCTTCCGTCTTTATACTGTCGCTGGTTAAGATCCGGGACCAATGCAGGTCCACATCACTGTCACCTGCAAGGCGTGTTGTTATTAAAACACTTCACTTATCAGCCACATTGGTAAAATCACAAGCGTCGGTCAGGAGGTTCTTGCTTCCTCTCTCCATCCATCTTGACGTATACATGGCCTCGCTGCCTCACTGTTTCAGCTCGCAGTGCCTATTGTGGAAGATAGGGACATTTTGCAGTGCATCTTGCCCACACACAAACCACATCATCAGATATGCAACAAGAAGGACACAATGTGAAAGCTTTCATCCTCTATTGCTCGTTCGTCCCTATCTGCCTTTTTGCAAGTCTATCTCTCTCTCTCTCTCTCTCTCTCTCTCTCTCTCTCTCTCTTCGCTCTAACTCGCGCTGCCTCAGAGCTACTGTAATTCTGGAGGAAAAAGAAGCTTTGAGCTCTTTCCATAAATCCTTATAACCGCACAGCTCGTCCTTCACGCTAACACCCTCACCTCATTACGATAAGGTGAGGTTTGGGTTTTTTTTTTTTCCCTTGCTAAAGGCACTGGTAAAAATTATAATTTTTTTGTTCGTTGGTGAGTCCAGACTGCAGAACTATGCCTGCACTTTCCACAGATCCAGAGGTCTTCATTCCTGTCAGCAGTTACTCTTTTGCTGTACTTCAGCACCAGGTCGTCTCTTTATTTAGAGATCCTGTGTGGCACTGTCACGGCTGGGTGTGGGTCGATGGCTCCCTTCCTGTGTTGAGGGTCTGGAACAGGATTTGAGGCGTCCCTGAGGATGCCTGCAACAAAACAGCTAGAGGAAACGGTCCTTTAGTGAAGACATGCTGTCAGGCAGATATCGAACAGGCCAGAAAATGGATAAGCAATTAGATTAATGTTGAAGGCTGAGTTTCTGATTTGCCCTAAACCACAGAAGGGGGGGATTGGGTTTACCTTTGCTTAGTGTTATGCAGGGTAAAGTTTCATCAGGTGGTATTTCACTAGCTCCCGATTTAAACTTTGTAATTCGCTGTAAGGGCATACATTAAGGTTTCTGTTCCTTCCTCAAGGCTGGGGGTGTCACAAAAAGCAAAAGTGATGGCTCTTGGTATTTCATGATGTGCCAGCTATGGAGTAAGTCCAACAGACCAAACGGAGCCCATCGCCTCTTTTCATTCAGCCCACGCAAACTCATGAAAAACAATATTGAAGCAGCCCATGGTACACTACTACTCAGTGTTTTCACACTATCTAGAATTCACAGCAGTGAAGTGTATAGTAGTGTTGTGAACACCCGCCATACAGAACGTGTGGGCTCGCATCTCACATAGCAGAAACGCTCAGTAAAGTGGATTTTCTGCTTTTTACAGTACATGCTATAAGTCACTGAAAAGGGATGCAAAAAAACATCCAGTGAGAAGCAGGTCTGAGGGCGGAAACACCTAGTTGTTGTAGAGAGAGAGCGAAAAGGTGAATGACCAAACAACTTCAATTTTATGAGCTGAGAGTAAACACTCGGAATAAACACTCGTTACAACCACGGTGAGAAGAAAAGCATCCCAGAAGAGTATCTCTACAGTTACATTTTGTGAAGAATGTAAATATTCTAATTGAGATTCAGGCTTGTAATAGTGTGGATTTCTATGCTCTGGATTTTTCACATATTATGTAAATATTAATTATAATCGTAATAAAGAAAATGTTTTGATGCTCTTTTTTTATTTTATTTAAATGCCAGTGCCAAGACTTAATCATTAAACATATTTTGGCTTAGTAAATCTATCAACACTGTTAATTAGCTACAAAGTGTTTTCACACCCGTGTTTCTTGATTTAAAATGGGATATGACTCAAAACTACTCTTTCATAATGAACTTTTTTCACATAAGCCAAACAGAACGCATTAAATTCTCACTTCTGCCAGTTGCCTGAACCACGTTCGAACAGGTTTATTGGAAATCGTGAGTCTCGCCCACTCTCCAGCAAACCAGCAAGAAGGAAAAGAAACAAAAAAAAAAACGTAACGGCCCCTTTAAGAGCAATCAGCGCCTCTGTGGTTGCTAAGTTACACGCATCAGGCCCTGAGAGGCGCTTTGCGCGTACCGCCGAAATCCTTCCAGGTGTGCAAGTTGGGCCAAATGTCAGTTTTTTTTATTTATTTATTTTTTTTTTTTTTGCGAAAAACAACTTCAATATTATGTGAAACAGAGGACTCGCAGATATGAGAAAAACATAGCGTAGCTCACAGGAATTATAAGATATCGATTCATGCCGTGCTTTGAATCTGGAGATACCCTTTTTTTTTAGGTGGAGCACCTGAGTCGATGGGTTTTGAAAGCAGCATTATCGCCTCCTCCTTTTGGGATGTGCAGGAAGATTATAAGAGCATGTTGTAAATGTGTTAACCAGTGTTGCTTAGATTTATTTATTTATTTATTTTTACTGTTATTATTATAATTATTTTTAACTCAGAATTTGGCGTCCATACCCAGCTGGATTTGTGTTTTGGGAACTTGGGACTGCACTTCAGCAGATGATCCTCGTAGGTGTTAATGCACCAAACAGACGCGTGTTTAGCTTGCGCTCAGAGCTCATGTGATGAAGAGCCCTGCAAGTCACTCCTAAACAAATGGGAAATCTTCTCGTCCTCCCACACCATCCATTTCTTCCTCTCTTCTCTCTACTCATTCCCAGAGCAATTCTCGTCTTATTTTCAGACAGTTTAAAAGTAAGAGTGGTGATTTAAAAAAACAAACAAACAAACAAATAAAATTACAGTTCTTCTGCACATTCATCGTGGCATGGTTTATTCGGCATCATCATCTCTGATTTCCTCCATCCTATGAATAGGACAAGGGAAGATCTGTCTCTGTGTCCTCATCGGCTGGTTTGTGGTTTAATAAAGTAATGAAAGGTGACTTACAGGTAAAAAAAAAAAAAAAATGCAAACGTATTTTGTTTCTTTGTTTATTTTCCACCGAATAGAAATATAAGCCGGGGCGCTGCGATGAAATCCTAAAGTGGAAACCCCCCAGTCACAATTCCGTAGACTTCCGGCTGAAGATCTCCAAAGTCGGAGGAGAAGGGTGAGTCAGCATGATCAACACACTCTCACACCCATCGTGTCATCATCCACTGTTCACTCTGTAATGTAATACGTTTTATTCTGTCCTACATGTTTACTTTCTTCTTTTTTTTTCCTTTTACTTTAATAAGATACTTCTTGTCAGGAGGTGTTTATCAAGACCAAAGTTTGATAGGTCTTCCTAATAAAGCTTTGTTTCTTTTCACTGGCCCTATCTGGCATTTAAGGCACTGTTCATAGTTTCTTATAAAGACTAAGGACAATCCTGCGAATCCTGAGCCGTGAAATTTGATATATACACGAGTGGCCGCACCGTCTCATCGGAGCTTTCCATTTAAGGTCACTGCGGTGCAGGTATGAACATGTTACATCAGTTCAGTTCATTTGTAAGTGCGGTGCGAGCAAAACTGGATGACCCAATTTGATTTGTACAGAAGAAGAGCAGCGTGCAGTGATTATTTTTTTCATGGTCTGAGGCTGTACCTGGTGATGAGACAACTCATGGAAGAGCATAAACAGAAGGGTTAGGATTTCCTCAAACAAGGAAGGTGAAACTCTTAAGGAAGGTGAAAGTTTCTTAAAGAGAATCATTACTGGTTGATAAGACGTGGATTCATCACTACGAGCCTGAGAGTAAACAGCAGAGTATGGAACGGAAACATCCTCAACCACCGACCGAGAAAAAGTTCAAAATTTCAACCATCAGCTGGAAAATTCATCAACATCAACGCTTACAGTTTTCTGGGATTCTCAAGATCCAGTATTGGAACATTATCAGGAAAAAGGTTGAACAATCAACAGAGCTCGTTACAGTGAGATGCTTATTGAAGAGCTGATAACTAAACTTGGGGTTAAATGCAGTATCCAAGGGCGTTGTGATCTTGCATGATGATGCACGTCCACACACTTCTGCACACACGGTCGACACTCTGCAAAAACTTAATTTTTAGGTATTTAAAGCATCCTCCCTATAATCCTGATCTCGCTCCATCAGACTTTCACCTGTTTGGTCCCCTGAAAGCCGCCCTGCGAGGACGAAGATCAACTTCTGATGAAGAACTGATGAAGACGGCAGTGCTTTCGTGGCTCACAGCTCGGCCTAAAATATTTGAAGGAATAAAAGAATATGAAAGCTTGTTAAAAGATGGACAAAGTGTATGGAAAATCAGGATTATGTGGAACAATTATGTATTTGTTTTATCTAAAAGTTGATAAAAATAAATTGACAGCCAGAGTGCGGATAATTTTTGACCCACCCTCATATGTGTGTATATGAATGGGTATGAATTAGTACCCGTCTTCTCCATGCTTATCAGTTAAACATCAATAGCAAAAATCCACAAAGCAGGTTTACAAAATAAAATCGTAGACAAGGGAACCCCTTCTGCGATTTTGCGACTCAAGACTGAAGATGATGTCTCTCTGAAATGTTAAACAGAACCCGAAAGCCTAGCCAGTGTGTCGATTCTCTCGAAGCTCTTATGATGAAGAGGGATGTTAGGCTCCGAGGTTACGGCTCCGTTTGTGCCCCTGCCAAGCAGCAGAGAAATGTGTAAAGCACTTGTCGCTTCCACCCACGTTATCCTTCGCTTCCTCCTACTCTGTCTCATCCTTTTAAGAAGCTCTCATACCCTACACCTTCCTCTCATTAATTTCAAGGGGGTTCACAGGAAAAAAAGCAACGACAAAGACAAAAAGCCTGAGGAAAAGGAACTCGAGCTTAGCTTGTATGGATCGACTCTTAAAAGACGAAAATGAGAGCGAGAACACATTGTTTATATATTTACTCACTGACCTTTAAGTATTTTAACCAGATCCATCTAATAAGATGGCTTCAGTCCTTTAAAGCCATATAGAGTTTGCTACATTATGCTTATTTACCCACAGGTTGAGGTACTCTTGGTTAATCAAATCTCTTTCGGATTTTGTTTTTTTCCCCCTTTTTTGATGTCTGCCTTAAGCTTACGCAATACTACGCAACTCAAAGAGCGTCCAAGGGAAATGGCCGCTAGATGTCCGACTGCTTTTGTTTTGTTTTTTTTCCCCTTTATCACTGGCTTTTCAGGCCTGGACTGAGAATAGCCGCAGTCCCCGTGCTGCATGGTTCTGAATACCTAAAGCAGGTTTGATTCCAGTGCCGTCCCGCCAGGCCGTGTATCGCCTCAAGCTTCTCTCGCTGTACAAAGCAAAGCCAACACAACAAACTAATGAATATATTTTGGCTTCCTGTTGTTTCAGTGTGGCAGAATGATTTGTGTAGCTTCGGCTGTTTTTGTCACGCTTTAGCATGGAGGTTTTAAGTACGGGATTAAAATCTGAGGCTCAGAGAGCTTTCAAGAAATGGAGAGGGTTCTAAAAACAAAATCCCAAAGAGATGAGAAGGTGTAATACATTAAAATTGAATAGGCAAAGTGTTTTCTTTGAGTCATTGCACACTTTGACTTTATCCAATTTCAAAACCATTTCATTATGCTATTTGCCAGAACAACAACTTTTCACTGAATTGCAACTTTGTTAATGATCACTGATGCTTATTGAAGATTCCAGTCTCCAGATTCCAGATCAATGCTATGGGGTAGTGGTTGGTTTGTTGATTTTTTTTTTTTTTTGTTTGGTTAATTGGATGGTTAGTTAATTTGTTGGTTGGTGAATTTGTTGGTTGGTAAATTGGATGTCTGGTTGGTTGGTTAATATGCTGGCTGCGTGGTTGGATGATATTTGTTTGGTTGGTTAGGTTTTTGTTTGTTTGTTTGTTTGGCTACTCTGTTAATTGGTTGGTTGATTAATTGGTTGGTTAATTGTTTGATGTGGTTGGTTGGTGTGTTGTTTTTTTTGGTTGTTTGGCTGCTTTATTGATTAAGTGGTTGGTTAATCAACTGGTTGGTTGGCTGGTTGGTTAATTGGTTGGCTGCGTGGTAAATTTACTGGGTGCTTGTGGTTGGTTGATTAGTTAGGCTTAGATTAGTTAGGGTGATTAATTGGTTGGTTTCTTGGTTGGATTAATTTCACAACCTCAGAGCTGTCACCGTTTGGCCCTTGAGCAATGCCATACACCGTTATCTCCTGAGCTCAAGCATTTCCATTCCTGTCTGGGACAATTTCTACCTTCTCCAGTAATAAAGCAGTAAATTGAATTGAAAAATTTGCATTTGCTTTTTCATCTGAAATGGAGTGTTGAACACATCTGCCCTGGGTGTGCTGTGGCAGAAAACTCTGACAATGTGAGAGATGAGGACAGATGGGAAATTGTACATGGAGTGTTAACCAGTCACTGGAATACTAATGCTTCTGGCCTTGAACTTGTTGTTCGATAGTGAGACACGGCTCAACAGTTTATGCTGTTTTGGTCCACTTGAGAGATGAGATATTTTTTTCTGCCTGCTTTAAGGGGCTGAAGAATCAAAGGGCTTTTGACCGCTATTGAAATTGAGAGCCAATTAAATCGGACCTGTACAACTCATACAGTATGAGGCATGTGACCTCACGGAGCAGATCTTTCCAGTGAGTAATATTTAAAGCGCCTCGTTTCTTAACTTCAGCACAATTTAATTAAACAAAAGGTTCTGTTTCAACTTACATGCGAGATCATTAATATGCACGGGGAACACTGGCTGTAGTAGGCAAGTGTGCCGGATGGTTTAATTAGTTTCTAACAGAAACTTAGACCTTCTCAATCAGTGTTTAAGTTTAAACAATTGTAAAAGTTTACATCGGACATTCAGTTCCAAATAAAGCAGAGCTTGAACAGGGATTAAATCTCTGTTTAATTTGTGCAGCACCTGTCACTTTTTAAAGGTTACCAAAATGTCATTTAGATCTTTACATGCTTCGTCCTCGCGCAGTTTTCTGTGACTTCCCATGCAGATTATTCAGCTTTAAAACCGTTTCGTCTGTTGTGGCGATCGTCATGGATTAAAAAAACAACAATAATAATAATAAGCAGGGCTTTGTTTTGCATCTGACAAGTCAAGTAATAAAAAATAATAATACAATGGCAAAAGCCATGACATCTGTCACACAACGTTAAACAATTAAATCTAATTGGAAAGAATATTACTCGAAAACAAATTTAATTCAACAGTTACAGTAGAAATAAATATTCTAGTTAGCTCAGGGTCAGGCCAGGTTGTAGATCCTGAAGCCTCGCTATTGACCAGCTTGTGTAATGCGATCTATAATAGATGAGGGACTTATTAGTCATTACATATTTATTTGTCTGCAATACTAAAAGACAGTAAGTAAGAGAAAGTGCTGATGCTTCATGCAGGCATAATGCAGCTGAGATACCCATCCACTGGGGGTTAGCCAGAGAGTTTTTAATTTTTTAAAGATGGTTTCCATTGGCTAATAGTTGGAAAATATGGGTGTGGGATTGACGTGCGGTGTTGGAGCGTGTTTATTGTGGATACATCAAATAATCTATCTGTTCATCTACTGTATCTATGGATTAAAATCACTAAACACTAACAGCACAGAGGTGAGATAAGAAACGACTTGCGGTGAAATATCTGAGGGATGAGGACCAAGAATCTTGGAAGTGTCAGAACCAGAACAGGAAGTAATGACCATACACAGCGAATCTCATATGAAAAAAAGAATTAAATGGCTGTCTCAGTCTTGCAGTTGAATCTGAACCTGGAGAATAAAGCACAGCTTCAACGTTCCTCAAGGCCACAGTCATCTTGGATGGGTTATATTTAGAGCGTTATGTCAATACAGCTCTGTTGGCACGGACATGACGAATGTTATCTGCTTCAGACGCATCCCGAGGATCTGGAAATATTATGCAGGGTTTTTTTTCCCCCTCTCCACTTGTTGGTGGCCTTTCATGTTTCGAGGTGGCCAGGTTTTCCTGTTCAAACATCTCCGAAGGCGTTTCTAGATATCACACGGATAGCCTTTTTAAGCGCAGTCAATTTAAGCACCCTTAGTTCTAACCTGCTGTTGTCTCATAACATGGCTGAGTCAGCCGTGGGCTTGAACCTTTGTTGGTGTGCTTTGTTTTTTCCCCCCACTCTCTCTCCATTTGTTTTTGGGCTGACCAGAGTCTCTCTCGCTCTCTCTGATTGAAATCCTAACCTTAACCTCAGCCAGTAATTCTCCAAGCGCAGAATTGTTCTAGCTGCCTCCAGCTGGGAGCTTTCTCTGTATTTAGGCTGTCAGATGATCCCCAAAGCCTTTCATTGCCTCTGTTGGGTCTCGCTGCGATCAACCAAACCTCCAGACGCGCTCCGGAAGCATGTCCTGACATTCCGAGTGTAATGGACTGGAAAGGGTTGTGTGTGTTGATTTAAACGAAGTCAGTCTAGAGAGCTGTTTTTATTGCGTTCCTTTAACACGGGGGATTATTGTCCTGACTGGAAATGGTCGCTCATGAGAAGTAGCAGTCAAAATTTGGAACACACCTCTAAAATTCCTGACTACCACTAATTCAAATGAAAATGTATCTGCTTCCACATACTGTACAAGCTCACAGATGGACACAGTTTGCTGCTGAGAACTGCTTGTATGCTGGTCATAAAGACAAATCAAAACCCCCATTTGACTGCAAAAAACCTGCCGGAAGATTT
>JAOVVB010000026.1:4296940-4307659 GCA_028570985.1 Heterobranchus longifilis | reverse complement strand
AGACGAAACATATTTATGCTCTGTTTTATATGTGTGTTTATGTATAACAGGTATTATATAAATAAATCTATAAACTGACCTGATTTACAGATCTGCCCGAGTCTGGCCTGCGTTCACAATAAATTAATTTCACAGCGTTGCTGATTTGCACACTTTTTAGCAGTGCTGCCTGTACAACAAAGCTTTCGAAAGAAACTCTTTCTCTCTCTTTTTTTTTTTCTTCTACTCACAACTCTGCTTTGTGTCTAACTCTCGTCTCTGCTCTTCCTCCGCAGGTGACGAAGGACCTGAAGCAGTACGATAACAAGATTATCGAGTGCACGTTCAAAAATAACACCTGGGTCTTTATGAGGCAGAGAGTAGACAAGAGCTTCCCGAATTCGTACGATACAGCGATGGGTGAGTGGCAGCACCGCAGGAACAACGACGACGACAACTTCACACTGCATGCAGAAAAAACTAGAGCGACAGCGCTTCCATACAGTCAGAGTAGTGGTCTGGAAATAACTTGAATATGTATATTTACAATTTAAATGCGGTCGAATAATACATACACACTTGTCCGTCATTTTATTAGGAACATCAGTGTGTCGTGTAGTTGCAGTAAGTCAAAAGTAAGAAATGGACAGAAGAAAAGAAAAAAAAACAGATCAGATTGGGTTTTTGGAGGATATGGCAACTTAAGTAATCGCTCTTTACATCTGTGGTGAGCAGAAAAGCATCAAAGAATGCATAGAGCATCAAACCTAGGAGGCAGATCAGCTGCAAATAAACAGAAGACATGCATGATATGACAGGGTGTCAGCCAAGGAAAATGCGACTGTGAGCATAAAGATGGAAGATTAGAAGATTCATATGTCTAATTTTTTTATTTCTGATCAAGTCATGTGTCAAGTATTGGTATCATATGTTAGAAAAAGAAACATTAAGGAAAGAGAGAATTTTTTTCATCTTTAAGGTGAATTTTTTTTCATGATAAAGCTTTCATGCCATAATAATAATAATGATAATAATAATAAAAAAGGACTTTTTTGTTACTAAAAGTGGACGAGAGTCAGACGTGTCCTCAGGTAAGCAGCTTGTTCTTTAGAAACTTGAAGATATTCCAGGCATCTGTGCCACCACATTTCGTTTTCTTTCTCGTCTTTTTTTCTTTTCTTTTTTTTTTTTATATCAGAAGCATCTGGCGCATTTCGCTTCTCATTTCCACTCAGCTGGTGGTCGAGTCATTAACCCTATAGACATTAACAGCAGCGCTAAAACAGGATCCCGAATTAAAGGCGTCTGCTAGAATCGTGCCCGAGCTTGACCGCGGCTGCAGGAAGCGACTTGTCATCACTCACAATGTCTTCCCCGTCTGCTTCCCCACAGCCGTGTGTAGCAGCATCCAACATCCCGTCACGAAGGAAAACCTCCTGGAGTTCCTGGACCGCTGCGCCCAAAGCCGCAAGCACCATTCGGACCCGGACGCCCAACTCATGCCCCCTCCTCCTCCGAAAAGACCCAATCACGGCTTACCGTAAAAACTTATTATTAATTTTTTTTTTGCATCAAGTTGTTCTAGTGTAGCAATTTATTATTTTTTTTTAAATATACGTATTTGGAACCCTGGCTCTTTCTACACTCTGATGAGGAGACTTTCTGAGATGCACAGTGACATTACACAGCTTTATGCTTCCTACTCAGACAGCAGATGCTGCATTTCTTTGAAACCTTTTGTCATGTGGAGACTTTGTCTGGAAGCTGAGACATGGTCATATTAAAAGAAAAAGATAAAAGAAATATTAAATAAATGTTACATTGACGTTTGGTTACCTCTTTTTGTATTTAATTTAATGGGTTTTAATCTAACTTTTTTAGCGTAGTGATTTAAGGATTTGCTGTTGTACTTTCCAGACTTTTAATGCTAATATCCAGATGACTGGATCGACTTGATTTGGGTTTGTTTTGCGTATTTATCATCCACAGAGACCAGCAATCACTCTAAGTAACGTGTGCCGTATTAATTATTAGAAATGAAACAGGATGTGCCAGAGGCATGACTTTTTATTTTTATTTTTTTCCCCATGACTTCTGATTTTCAGACCGTTTTTTTTGCACTAATGATGTCAAACCTCCTTCTTTAAGCCAGTCGCGTTGTCAGGATGATCACGATGGGCAGGCTTTTCTTTTTTTTTTTTTTTTGCTGATTTGCTGTCACCATACTGTGAATATGCTGTGCTTCTATCTCAAGACTTGTATAATAAATTCTATATGTAGCTGACGTGACCTTTTGCTTCCAGTGTGATTCTCATCATGCGGTTCCCCCCAGTCCTCCAAACATAGCCGCTATTAGTTCGGTGAAAGGAAAGGACCAGATGGTTCTCCGATTTTAGAACTTCCTGTTGGCGTCGCTTCAGAAATGTCAGACAACTTAGAAAGCAGCGCGGTGAAGACTGTCTTCAGCGCTGATCAGGATTGACATGACAGGCTGCCTGGGGTGTGCAAGATCTCCTGGTGAAGTATCAGGAAGCCCAGGAGATCTTGTCAGCAGTTAAAAAAAAAAAAAAAAGTGGGTGTGAGATGGTGGCAGGATTCAGTGGGTGGTCAGAAATATACAGTAGATTCGATTCCATAATGAGGAGAGATTCAGAATGCCTCTTTTATATAAAGTATCACACCTTTTGGCCAAAAAGAAAAGTTTCTTCGAGCACCTTTAGATTATGGTGCGCAATGCGATGTCGAATTTATGTCTGAAAATGATTCCTCGTGCTCTGTATGACAGTTTCAATTTTCTATTTAATTTTATTTATTTGTATAGCGCTTTTAACAATTGACATTGTCGCAAAGCCGCTTTACACAATAAAAATAAATAAATTAAATGTGAATGTGTATGAATCAAAATAATAACATTGTCCCTGATGAGCAAGTCGAGGACGACGGCGGAGTTTGAGTCCTGGAATCTGCCTGGTGCCTTCAGAGAAGAAGAACTCCACAAATGTGATAACCTGGTCAGTCAGTACATTCAGGTCGTCAGCCGACTTCATTTTATTGCCACATAACGTTGCTGAGTCTAGACCTGACCAAGTGAAGCAACGCCAGATCATAACACTGCCTCCAGAGAATTGTACAGTGACCACTTATGCATTATGGGTGCATTGCTTCATGCGCTTCACTTCTCACCCCGATGCATCCATCACTCTGGAAAAGACTCAATCTGGACTCATCATGCTCTCAAGCAAGCTGATTGAACTCATTAAAAAAAGGTTTGCTTATGGACTCTCAGCTGTTTAGTCCCAGTCCAGTGAGTTCTCATCACATTGTTATTTTTCACTGTTATACATAGCTATGGTTTCTACTGTTCGTTTTTGTGATGCAACTTCATCAAGCGTTTGAGTGATCCCTAATTCCACTCATTTGAATGTTTGCTTGATGCAGATCAATAAAATGATCCTTCCAATCTGGAAACTTTTTTTTTGCATGTGGTTTTACAATTTTAAATCTGTTTAAAAATCATGCTACTAGTGTATCTTCTTGATCTCACTGATGTTTGATCTCTTTCTCTCTTACCATGTTAAGAAAAAAAAATGTATTTCTCTTGGGAAACTAAAAAGCATGCTGGGAAACTGTTCAAGTTCTGACCAATCAGAGATCAGGTGTAAACATTTAAATACAGTCTCATGTTCACACCTTAATCCCCCCCCCCTTTTTTTTTAACTGGTTCACACAAATCGGGTGAGTAAAAGCAACCGCTATGACCATGTGCTTTTTTCCCATCAAAGCAAATTGAGTGTCTTACCAGAAGTAGTGGTTTAAGTGCTGTACTGTATTATAGCAAGTGAAGAGACATGGACTGTTCTTTGTATTCAGGACGGAAAAAAAAAAAAAACGCTTACACACAAAATTTTTACTAATTAAAAAAACAATGGAATGAATTTTCCATAGCATCCAATGCTGACCGTGTTGGATGTGCCGGATTAAGAAAGGGTGAGAAAGAGGTCTTGCTGGAGAAACAAAAGCTGTGTGCTTGGCTCCTTTTCACCACTGAGTGACAATCTGGCTTTAAGTCCAGTCGCCTCACTGCGAGACGAGACGAATACGAGTCTGTCAGTCTGTCCTCGTTGTCTGCTCGGACTAAGCAGTGACCAGACATGCAGACGCTACTCAGATGTGATAAAGATGAATATGTTTTTAAAATGGTTTTGCTCTTTTTTTTTTTTTTCCCCTTCTCCCTGTTTTCAGGATGTCTGTGTGGTGTATTATTATTTCTATGTTGCTTTGTCTTCAGGATGTCTTGGAAGTATCGGACCACCACCCCTCTTTCTCTCGCTCTTTCGTTCTGTAGGGGGTCTGTTAAGAGTAACGTGTGTCAAAAAAACAACAGCAGGGTATTTTGTCTGGACCCTGTAAAAGATGTTGATAAATTCAGGTAAGAGTGTGGAAACAGGTATTGTGTCTGAGTCATAGTGGCACCTCTCTCTTCTTTTCTCTCTCTCACACACACACACACACACACACACACACACACACACAGGTTCCCTGGCAGCACTGAAGAGCGGGTCAGAGCTCATCAAAGCACCTCATAGCATCTTAAAATGTTTTGTCCGTCTCCTTTGAAACACAAGCATCCATACAGACATTCACTTTCTCTCACACACACCAGGAAGATCTCCTACAGAGTCGCCCGGAAGAGCAGACAGATGGACAACAGACTTATTGTGTGTATGCGAGTGTGTATCACAGAGAGAGGGAGACGGCAAAGGGAGATTTGAAGCATCTTTACAGGATTTGCATTTTTAGTGACGGCGCCAAGTTGTGTTTACACTAATCAGCCATAAGATTAAAACCACCTAGGTGTTGTGCTCGGGGCGTGGCTCTGCATGGCTTTTTTGGCTTCGTTTGCTGTGGTGTCTGGTACCAGAATGTTTTCAGTAGCAGATCTTTTGGTTGTGCACGAGAACGGTTTGTCCTGCACATCCCCATGGGTGCTCGATCGAACCCTGATCTGATGAGTGCGCGGTGTGGTTTGGACCAGACCGGCTGGGCATGGGTGACCCTTGACCCTTGCTCATGACCTTGTCACCAGTTTGATCGTTGTTCATCATTAGCTGTAAAAAAATTAATATTCTACTCAGCTGATGCTTATTATTAGTCAGATCGCAGCACTAGAAAAGGAGACACGTAGTTTATAGCTGCTATATCATGGCAATGAACATAAACTAACTACGCTGCAGCTTCTGGACGGTCCATAATATTAAAAGTAACAGTTAAAACGCACACAACACACAAGCAAAATAACACTGTGGATGGTGTAGATATACAAAAATAATTTTACATGATAAGTGTTATGCTTTACATTATACATTTTTCAGTCTTTCTGATCAATCCTCAAGTGTTCAAGAAATGTATCTGAACATCTATTATTTCCAATGATACATTCATGGACCCTGTACTGTATATATATTCTTATATATCACTGCTTTTATCTACCATAAACTGTTTTTACTCAGTGAAGCACGATACTGATTCTTGACAAATTGAAAAGTTATACCGATCCTGTTTTCTGCGCCAGAATCTCAGGTTCTTCCTCATGGCCGCATGGGTTTTCAACCTGTTTTTTAGTTAGCTTTAAACTCCTGACACTTTGTCCTTAGGCTGAAGTCTGTTTGTGAACATGCATGGTGTTGTTGTAATCCAGGGTGGATTCCTACATCAAGTCCAGTGTTTCCAGGTTTGGGTTCTAGATCTAGCACACACCTGATCAAGATGAAGTGCTTACTGAAAGTAAGAGTGTGTATGTATGTGTGTGTGTGTGAGAGAGAGAGAAAGTTTGTGTAGATCTGTAGGAGTTTTGTCACCTGCCCTGAGGGCTGTAAGGCACAGGTTTCATTTCAGGCTTCAGTTTGTATTTGTATTCAAGCTGAGCTCAACAGCTGAACCTTATGCTTTTAACATTCTTGCCAGGGAGGGAAAAAGAATATATTTAAAAAAATAGAAAACAACATTTCAGATTTTTTTTGTGTGGAAAACAATATGACTAATGTGCTATAGCAGGTTGGCAAAGATTTATTTTTAATAACTTGCCAACTCACTCACTCACCTCATCATTTTCACATTCTGCAATCATGCACTAAAATCTCATTTTCCTCCCATTACTGCAAAGTACAGTGTCGGGATTGATGTGTGCTCACCTGGCTGCTGTGAAAACTTCCTTCCCTCAATCAGACACCAATTATCAGTATTTTTTTCCCACTTAAATGTTTCCTTTAACTGTTATCAAGATGTTATCAAAACTTTATTTTGTGTGTCTTGTGTATTTTTTACTCTTTAAAGTCCTCTAATTTGTCCAATTAAGTATATCGAGCATATTAAGAGATGCTAAGCACCAGGGAAAACACTATCCCAAACTGCACTTTTTTTTTTTTTTTTTTTTTTAAACAGTTGTAAAAAAGCTCATCTGAATATTTCCCATCCGGATTAAACGTTAATAAATACAGTCCTTTAATTAAGTGCTTGATCAGAATATACAGCTCTGTGGTAATTATAAAGCCGCAGTCTATATTCAAAAAGCGTCTCGAGTGCTCATCGTGAGTCTAATATTTTCCCCTATTTAATGTGATCTCAGTCACGGAAATCTGATCCTAGATTAGCGCTTTGCTGTCATTTCAGCTCTTCTTCAGCAGCGTTCGTTAGCACTCGGTGATGCATGCAGAATTCTTTGTATACGACCATGCTTTGCACGATCAAGCCCCTGAGCATCATCATCTACATGCTAAAGTGATTAGGCCTTGATTACAGTGAGTGTGTCGCCTCTGCGGAGGAAGGAGAGTGGATAAAGAGAGGGTGGGATGGTAAAATACAACCTGAGATTTTTTTTTCAAATAAGTGTTGCCTAAGGAAGAAGAGCGGAGTTATTCAATTTTAAATAAAAGATTTAGATTTAGTGCAAACGTTCCTCGTAGTTAAAAGTAAATCAGACTTTTTATATTGTTTATCTGTTTGTTTATCTTCACGACACCTGTCCCATGAGCACTGAGCAAGAAATGAGAATAAACTGAGGACACATTTCAACCTTCACATAATCGATTCACCTGCTAACGTGTTTTTGGTCTCTGGGAAGAAATCGGAGAACGCCTAGGCACTTTACAGCCGTGGCCAGAAGTTTTGTCAGTCATCATCAGTCCTGTGTCATGCCAGCAGTAAAGCATCCTAAAAACACAAAGAATGATGTAAAAACATCCTCTGAGAGCAAATTCTCCCAAACATCCAAGAACATGGATGAAGTTTGTGGACGAACAATGACTTTTCCAGCGTGATGGAGCACCTCGCCAGTGGATCGGGGAACAAGACATTGAAATGTAGAGTCCATGGCCAAGAAACTCCCCAGACCTTAATCCCATTGAGAACTTGTGGTCAATTCCCAAGAGGAATATTTACATGAATACACAGGTGCACTGTATTGGTGTCCCTAATCAAGTGATGGGTGAATGTATGGGTTTCCATTTGATTGGCATGCGAGTGACCTTTTGTTAAAACAGTCTAATATAATCATGTTAAATGATTCAAATTTATTTAAAATATATGATTTCTTTTTCTTTTATTTTTTATTCTGACAAGCTCCAAGCATTGATTATGCAAGAATGGGCTGCCATCAGTCAGGATGTGGCCCAGAAGTTGATTGACAGCATGTCAGGACGAATTGTAGAGGTCTTGGAAACACTGCAAATATTGACTCTCTGCATAAACTTAATGTAACTGTCAATAAAAGCCTTTGACACTTATGAAATGCTTGTAATTAGACTTCAGTATACCATAGAAAGATCTAAAAACACTGAAGCAGCAGACTTTTGTTAAAATTATTATTTCTGTCTTTCTCAAAACTTTTGGCCGCGGATGTACACACAGTAAACCGATCTCTGAATCAAAACAAGGACTCTGGAGCTGTGAGACGAATTCGCCCTTTACTCTTATCTACATACACGACCTCACAACGCACATGATTGACAGAAAGAGAGAGAGAGAGAGAGAGCGGGCAAGAGTATGGACAATTTTACAGTACATTTATGCCATTATCCAGAGAGACTTGCATCTCAGTCGAGGGTTAGGGTCCTTACTCAAGGGCCTAACAGTGGCAGCTTGGTGATGGTTGGGTTTGAACCTAGGACCTTCTGATCAGGAGTTCAGCAACTGAGCTACCCCTGCCCTTGATAGGAGTAAGTGGGTGAGGAGATGGAGGCAAAGCTGAATGTGCCAACAATCCATCAAATCTGTACATGCAAAGTGCCAACCTGTTAACCTGTGAGGTAAGTTGTGGAATTTTTATCCATTTGTTTATTGTCAGTCATAGACCGAACTAGGTTACATCAAGAGAAACCACAAACCACTATTAAAAAAAAGAATCTAGTAATGATGTTCATTTACTTATTCTACATAACCTGCAGCTTAAAAACCAAAGCGTATAAGATTTCTGCCAAATTTGTGGGGTGGTGTTTGAAATCAGAAGCATTTTTTTTTACCCAAGCTTTGGCTTCTGAGTGCTACATGAACACACAGGTTCCCCACTGCCTTAATGTGATGGTAATGGAGCATGATGGCTTTGCCCTTGTTCATCTGGCAGGATGTGATCGGATTGACTGACTACGGCGTTCAGCAAGACATACTGCAGTATGAGGTGATATGAAATCATGTGTCTGAGTGCTCTCTCTCTCTCTCTCTCTCTCTCTCTCTTTTGCTGTCTTGCTGTCTGTCTCGCACACAGGGGAAAGTATGCTTATGAATTCTAGCTACATTTACATTAAGCATCAACATCTGAACAAAGTACCAAGAACTGCATTTCAACAGTTACTTATTTAGAGATTCATGTAAACGTATTTAAATGCAGTTACTATGTTTTAAATCATTTTAATAATTGAAAATTATTGTATTGGACTGACAAAAGGTCACTTGACCGCATAACCAAGCATGTTAAAGTAAATGCCAATCATATGTCAGCAATGCAATGGATAAAATCATGCATACTGGTCACGAGCCCCAATTAATGTTTATACCAGACATCAGTTTGGGAAAATGTGATCTCATTGGCTTTGAGGTGTTAATCGCTCTCTACACTGTTTCTAAAGGGTCAAATTACAGGCCTGAATCAAGCAAACGTTCAGATTCAAAACCCTTATCAAATCCTCAAAGGTTAATGCTGACCTGACTGGTGAAGTTGCTTTGTAAAAAAAAATGGACAGCAGACATCAGACCTATGTTTAATAGTAAAAGTAAGACCATCTCCACATACACAGTGCTACGAGAACTCGCACGACTGGGACTAAACAGCTGCGTTGCCTCAAGAAAACCATGAGACTAATCCGAGAAAAGTCCGCAATTTGCCTAACAAGCATAAAGATTGGACTTTGGAGCAATGGAAAAGATCATGTGGTCTGATGAGTCCAGATTGGCCCTATTCCAGAGTAATGGGCGCATCAGGGTTGGAAGGGGAGTACATGAAGCGATGCACTCAACATGCATAGTGTCCACTGTACAAGCATCTGGAGGCAGGGTTATAATCTGGAATTACTTCAGTTGGCCTGAAGGTCTAGAGGTCTAAACTCAGCAACGTTATGTGGCAATAAAATGAATCACCAGTCAGTTAATCACCTGAATGTACTGAATGACCAGGTTATCACATCTATGGAGTTTCTCGTTCCTGATGGTACCGGCATATTCCAGGAATCAATTTGGGAAGGCGTATTTCTGGGAGCATGAATAATTGAAAAGTTTTCACAAGTGAAATATTAGTGTGTGCGTCATTTTTCGTGTCCAGGCCGTGTATATTTTAATTTCCTTAGTAAGCAGGTGTAGAAATGTCCCTATTAAAGCGAAGGTTACCAAATTATACCCTTGTCTAATGACTTCAAAGGCTTTCAAACCAGATTTAGCATTTCATTAAACTTGAAAGTCACTTTTTATTACTGTTATTTGGTAAACCGAAATTCAGCCAAGATTTAAGTTTAACATAAAAAAAAAGGCTCCGGTGAGGCAGAGGCAATGTCCTGGCATAATAAAAAAAAGAGAGAGTATACTGTGACTGGAGAAGAGATTTAAGGAATAAACAGAAGGGGATGCTAGGAAAGTGAATAAAACATCACAGCTCTGTGTCCCCCACAGCTTCATCTCTTATTTATCTCACGCCCGCTCCGGGAATTTAGCAGGGGTGGTCGTCGGTCTTCACATATGTATTGATTCTGTTGCTTAGGATGGGCTCCAGCTCTCGGGCATTAAGACACATGACTTTTATGTTAAGTATGGCAGAAAAATGGGGAGGTTTTTGAAAAGAGGAATTATTCTGCCTTTTTTTTTTCTTACCTCAAAATATTCTCATCATACTGTATGTATTCATTTCTCAGAGCTTCACATACAGTTAATCTGTGATAAATGCTTTTCATCGGATCTGTGTTTGTGATTAAAAACACACATCCTACCTCTGTATGTGTGTGCGTGTGTGTAATCACCCAAAAAAAAGGATTATTTTCGCTCTACTTGATAGTCTTATCATTGTGCACATGTTGTTCTTCCTAAATCCTTTCATCCAGTGTCAGTTAGTGTCGTCAACCATATTTCAAAATCCAATTTTTTTACTATATCTACTACAGAAATAATATTTTTTATTTTAAGGTTTAATTACATATCATATATATATATATATATATATATATATTTTTTTTTTTTTTTTTTTTTTTTCCCTGTCTAGTTAAA
>JAOVVB010000026.1:4266280-4294156 GCA_028570985.1 Heterobranchus longifilis | reverse complement strand
CTTAGGCAAAATTGTGAGTGAACGCACTCCCCTGGCCGAGAAGCAACCTTACACATGAATGGTCTCAGGATGCTTTCCTGTTGGCACTACACAGGTCTGATGGTAAAGCTCACCGTTTCTTTTCCATGTTATTTTTTTTTTTTGTTTCTCCAAACAATCGGAAAGGGGATTCATCAAATTCAAGTTTTAAAAAATTTATTTTTAACATCAGAGAAAATGACTGTACTCCAGTCCAATCCCTGTACCTTTTGCAGAATATCAGTCTGTCTCTGATGTTTTTTTCCTGAAGAGAAGTGGGTTTTTCGCTGCCCTTCTTAAAATGTACAGTATGAAGGTGAGGCGCTACCATCAACCATGGCTGTACATACTGTAACACACCTATGGAAGCACAACAATTCAGCACCATTTGCCACACTACAAGAATTTATACCAATCAGCCATAACCTTAAAACCACCTAGGTTTTGGGTTCTCCTTGTGCCACTGAGGCAGCTTTGGCCACCTGGGTGCATGGCTCTGCAGGGCCTCTGGGGGTATGTTGGGGTGTCTGGCACCAGGACGATGGCAGCCGATCCTTCGCGTGCTGTGGGTTACAGATTTACTTGTCTTGTACATCCCATTGTCTGGATCAGATTCAATTGTCTGGCGCATCCCACGGGTGCTTGATCTCATTGGGATCTGGAGAGTTTGGAAGCCGGGACGGCAGCATTGGGGTGTTGGGCCCCTTGTAAGGTGAGCTGTGGTGCACTGGATGTCCTTATACCTTTCGATTGTGGCCAGCATTGACTTTTTTTCTGTCATTTGTGTTGCATTGACTTTGCTATGGGATCAGACTGGATGGGTTGGGCTTTGGTCTCTGTGGGCACCAGTGAGCCTTGGGTGCCTATAATCCTGTCACCAGCTTATATTTTTTGTTGTCTCAGTGTTTGTTCATTTCACCTGCCAATGTCGTGGCTGTTCAGTGTATAAGAATGTGTTTCTTTCTATATTGATATTTTTTTAAATAATTGGTCACACAGACTACTTTGAAATTCACAAAGATAAAATAAAAGCTTTCTGTTTATCACTGTTTTCCTTCCTATTCTCTCTCTCACTCTCTCTCTCTCTCTCTTTTGCTCATTACTCATTGTAAGAGTTACATTCATTTGGCAGAGAGTTTTATCCCAACTGCAAGTGAAGTGATGCAGGAACTGGCAGTGCTACAAGTGCGTCAAGACGAGGGTTCCAACAACTGACCAGAAACATGCGCGAGATAGTTCTGAGGAAGACGAGAGATTCACAACTACACACAGCCAGATGATAAATCATGAAAAATGGGTGATTCTCCAGTGCTGGCCCACATACTGATATGTAGGATTATGATGAGAAACTGAAACTGTGCCAGAACACAGCCATGGTATAGAAGGGAACTTAGAGCTGGGCTAGATTTCAATAAATTCACTAAAAATCACAGTAAGGATGTATTTGATTGATGTTATCCAACGACCAACCACAGAGTTTTTTTGTAGGCTGTCAGTCAGCATTCAAACTTCCTCAAACAAAGCTGTTAAATAACTTTTAATGATATCAGCATCACGGGCTAAGCAGGAGCTTTGCCTCCTCACAGTTTCAGACTCTTTGGTTCCGTCCTGAAATAGGCATTTGATCTGCGCAGGATTTCACAAGTGATCGTGTCAGTTTCCTCCTGGTTCTTTTGCCAAATCCCCAGAACATCTCTGCAGGTGGACTGGAAATGGCAAAATTATGGATAATTGTTTATATGCATAGCACGTGGTGATGGTAATCTATCTTATCCAGGGTGGGTTTGTAGTTTGCGCCCAACAATCTTAACATAGGAGGCTCTGGATCTCTGTGGCTCTAAGAAGAAGAACTTTTGATGATGGAATATTTTTCAACCCAGTGATTTTATCCTAATCGGGAAAAAAACTGCATCTACATGAATCCCAAGTTAAATTCCAAGCCAATGCCCAAACCCCAGCCACTGGATGGCGTGCCGGTCCCAAGCCCGGATAAAATGGGAGGGTTGTGTCAGGAAAGGCTTCCAGCGTAAAAACTGTACCAAGATTTGCAGATCAGATGGTCCGTTGTGGCGACCCCTTGATGGGAACAGCTGAAAGACCAACAACAACTTGAAAGTGCAGATACATTAAATCAGATTTTTAACTATCAAGATGCTGAAGGTTGTTGCCAGAAAATTGTTCAGAACTACTGAATATGAGGAACTCCTGAATATGAGGTACTTTGCGGATCGTTGGGGAATTATTGGAAGTTGATACCACGCAGGCATTAAATAGTGTTTTAGAATTTGGTCCAAATGCGATGTCCTATGACAAGTTAATTTTTTCTATATTTACTATATTAGGCCATATTTTGTTTGGAATGATCTTCCATCTTAAAATCAACAAAAAAGTCAGCACTCATGCTCAAGAGTGCTAGAGAGTCACAATTAATAATATCTGATTCCTAAGAATATGAAAGAAGTGAATTGGAATCCATTTGTATTGAAGAGCACGCATCGACATATACAGTACTTTCACGTTTCACTTTAGGCGTGCTTTGAACTGCTATATTGATTCACGGTAAATTGAAATCAAAGTTCATAATATATGGAGCAAATATCACAGCTGGATTTCAGCAAATGAAGCAAACATAAAGCTAATATCGATGCTGCAGTTGGTCTGAGGACTGTTGTAGTGGAAGCGGTCTAATGGAAAATCCTGTGCTCAAAAGTGCATAAAGAACTAAAGCCGTTTTATCCATTGTGGGGATTTAGTGCCGTCTGTAGAACACCTTTAATAGCCTGTTGCTATTGATCTGCTGAGGTGGAGGCTGTTATGAGATATTAGCAGTTTGAGTCAGTAGCTGGTTATGACGGAATGGCACAGAATCCGATCTTTGGGTTACTTTATGCGATGCTGTACAGGACAGAAGCACGGGCTTATTAGTGTAAATCATATAAACTGTATGTGCAGTAAATAGAAATGTCAAACAAAATGATTTTCTAATAGACTTGTCACCAGTGAAGGAATCTACACTCACTTCATTAGGTACTGGCTCGCACCCCTTTTTGCCTTAATTCTTCATGGCATACTGTAGATTCGACAAGGTTCAATCCTTAGACATTCCTTGGAGCTCTTGGTCCATATTGACATGATATCGTCAAGCAATTGCTGCAGATTTGTCGGCTGCACACCCATCTTCCGTTCCACCACATTCCAAATGTGCTCTATTGCATTGAAATCTGGTGCCGGTGGAGGCCATTTGACTATTGTCATGTTCAAGAAACCAGTTTGAGATGATTTTAGCTTTGTGACATGGCGTACTATCTTGTTGGAACTAGATATTAGAAGATTGGTTCATTATGGTCACGGGTATGGTCAACTGCAATACCCAGGTATACACATACTGTAATATTACCAAAGGTAATACAAGGCAAGCTGGTGGAGCCATGCTTTCATGATGATGTTTATGCCCAATTCTGACCCGACCATGCCTGCATGCCTAAATGCATTATAGTGCAGGCTGATTTGATATTTGATAACAGGTGTACCTAATGAAGTGGCCGGTAAGTGTGCATTGCATTATTGTGCTAGAGTTCACTTCCCACAAGCATTTCGTGGGTAAATCTGTCATGCTTATTTGGCAACCGAGAACTGCCAATATCTGCTGGCGAGATCCAGATTGGTGACGAGCATATCTTGCCAAGCTTTTGGAGCAATCTTTTTTGTTGTTGTTTTTCTTTTCTTACAAACACAAATTCAGTTTTTATGTAGCTGACGAACAACCCGGGGAAGGGGATCTTCTTATATGAGGTCACAATAGGTCACAATTTATTTTTTATTTTTTTAAGCCCAGACCAATACGAAAATGATAAAAGGACAAGTAACAGGGAATGTTTCTTTTTGTCTCAGGTTTTTGAGTGTCCATGCAGACTGGAGAGCCATCTGAGAGCCAGCTATCTGAACAATAGGTCACCTTTAATTTCCTAATGAAAGGTTAAAAGTTTTTGCTACACAATAAGTGAAAAATCAACCAGCATTTGGGTTAACGTACTATAAATAAATTGCCTATGTTAATATCGTGTTTGTTTGTTATGACTTAGCAAACAAACAAATATCTATTAATATCGTTAATATTAAAATTAACGATATTGATTAGTGTAGCAGTGAATATATCTATTAATATCGTTAATATTAATATTAACGATATTAATAGATATTTGGTATCATGTATGTAGTACAGGGCAAATAGCACTGACTTGAACTGCTCTGGAGCAAACTGGTCATGGCCACAAAAGAAAGAGAAAGCATCACCTAAAGAGGTGGAGGAACTAAATACATGATATTGCAGTGAGGGATCAGAATGCAGATAAGTGCAACCTCAAAGAAGTTCCCATCATGCATCTCACTCCTCTCTTACACCAAGACCTTAAACCTCGAATGATGAATTTCTTTCTATTACACTGAAACACTCAGCCCTGACCACCATATACCCATCTGACCTGCATCTATTAGTAAATGAATGAGAAAACCTCCCTCATACACAGCATGCTCGTGTAATTGCCTGTGTTGAGATTTTCTGCCCGTAGTATATTTATTCTAATAGATGTCGGTGGTTTCCTACGGCACACCAAGAACATAGCCTTAGAAAGGTCCGAGGTCATGTAAACAGTTCTCTTTCTGTTCTTCTTTGCACAAAATATGGAACATCAGCAGTGTTAATTAGTTTCCTCATGTTTTCGTTGAAGGTACAGTGTGTTTCGATTCAGAAGTGTGAATTGCAAGATTAGGTCCTGATGGCACAACATTTAATACATTTGAGGCTGTATTTTGGTGATAACAGTTTTTCCTCTGGTTATATTTTGGCTTGCCCATCTGCAACTTAAGTCATGTGAACTTGCGTCAATTTGTGTGACTTTTCTCAAAGTGTAACTACATGATCAAAAGTTTGTGGACACATGACCATCCCAGTCCATGTGTATTGAAATAATTTGAGTTGCAATATTACTTAGTGCCAATGTTCGTCAGTGTTACTGTTTATCCCAAAGGTGTTCAGTGGGGCTGAGGGCAGAGGTCTCCAGGTCTTATATTCCAACCTTTACAAACCATTTCTTCATGGAGCTCCCTTTGCATGCTGGGCCGTTATCATCCTGGAACAGGTTTGATAACGGCCCAGCATTCTGATTCCTTAATAGGAATTGCAATGCAACAATAAACATAGAAAAAGGTTTCTATTTGGCAACTTTGTAATTTCCTTGATTGGCAAACTACGAAATCAAAGAAAGCACATTTTAGATCTTTCAGAGTTTACATATTTTAGCACTGATTGTATTTTATAGCAGTTTCTTTAAAAAAAGGAAATTGCATAAAATATGAGGCATTCTAGTCGAACCAGGACTTGTGATGAACGAGGATCCCGGCCGAGGTGGCTCAGAGCCCACTGCAGTCAGTCCGGATCCCCATTCAATTAAAGGAGTTCCTGGGAGGCCAGCGTTTCCGACGTGACCGAGAGTCAGTCCCATCATGGCTTTGGCCTACTGAGAAAACTTTCTAAAAAGCACTAATGAAACACTGGGATAAGTGCATTAGTGTAGCAGGAGATTATATATAGAGAAATAAAGGGAGTTTTTACTCTCATAACTGTATTCTGTTATTCTGCTAAATCAAAAGTCCTTGTTTGACTTGAACGCCCCTCATCATTGTCTTTTATCATGTTTTTATCCAAAAATCCAGATATTAACATGATCCCTCGAGCCTCTAAAGGGCCATCGAAGAATGAAACTTGTTTTATTTTTACATGCCTGGGAACATCTCTGAGCCAGCAATGGCTTGGATTATATTCAGCTCCACATTTGGGAAAGGGAAAAAAAAAAAAAACAACACCTGTGCATGATAATTAATGCATGAATGTAAATTATTTAAATTCTTTTTGTGGAAATGGGAGACGGGTGTTAAGAACAGTATTGGAATACAGCCATTGATGCTTTTAAAAAGAACAGGAACTTATGGTTCTGTTATCTGTGGAAATCGAACCTCTGTGCTTTGTGCCTTGCGCTGTGGAGATTGAGGCAAAGAGACCTATTTACGCACTCGCCGCCGGTGCAGTGGGTGTTGTTTTTTTGTTTGTTTGTTTTGCTTTTTAAAGAGGACAAAACTATACAAGGTATTTTTTAAAATTAGATACCTCGTTCTGTACACTCCACCATGCTTCGTGTTCTCGGCCAGCCAACCAGACAGCCGGTGCTCTCGCTGAATACTAAGCAGCCTTCTACAACTGAGCCTGCCAGAGCAGTAAGTGTCTCTTGGAGGTGCCTGTGGAGCACGATAAGGTGCTGAGACGTTCGTTCTCACGGTCCAACGAGGAGAAGAGCGCCAGGCTCACGGCCGTTGGCAGGCGGACGTCTTGGAAAGTGATGGAAGGGTGTCAACAATTCATTTGCAGCAGCCTGGTTGCTATGACTGCAAAGCGTAGAGTGTGTTTGTGTCTTAATATCCTTACGCACTGAGTGGGTGTTTGTGGATCTAAAGAGAACAGTGGGTTTGGAAGGTACTCAGAGTTGCACATTAACAGAGGCACACAGTTCTCAGGGTCGTGTGTGTGCGCGCGTGTATGTGTGCGTGTATGTTTATCAAAAGATTTTAAAGAATGAATAAGTGTGGAGCTTCGGTTTAACGAAGCATCCTAAAGCATGGTCATGTACAGAATCAGGATGGGGTGTGTGAATGTGTATGAATTTGCATTTAATATAACCAATGAAAATCAGCTCCATTGTCTATTGGTAAACTCTCTGTGTGAGTGTACGGTGTAATCATACCGCTCTATATTACTGCAGGATTGTTCATGTCTAAAGACATCACAGTGCATGCATTCAGCATTCCATGCACGGGAGACTCATCTCACTGTCATCATCGTCTATAGGTAGGAAGTGCACCCGAGAGGATTTCGTGTTGTTTGGTTGCCATGCCAACACTATGCCTTGCTGATACCCGAGGCATGTGGGTTGTGGTGTTTTGGTGCCTTTTTTTTCCCGGCGAATTTGTTCAGCATTGGCTTTTCTGTAGGATTGGACTGGACAGGCTGGCCTTTGGTCCCCGTGGGAATGAGTTAGCACCAACTATACACATGGTGACAGTATTAAGGGCATCCCAGGCTCAATAGTATTCACATCTTCTGTCAATTGTCATAATGTTATGGTTTATCAGTGTATATACTTATGGACAAAAGAAACATTACACATACTGTATACATTTCTTACAAAAAGACGTCTCCTTGCTTGAAGTATTCCGATGGCCCTCTCTCTGTCTAAACGGGCCAAGACAAAATGCACAATCAGAATGTTTTCCTTACTTTTGACGCCATGGCATGTTAGCTGGACATGATCACATGGCAAATTTCATGCATGTCCAGGTGAACCTTGAGAAAATGTCAGTTAGGTTAATGAGCATGACATAAATTTTTCTGTTCTTAATGTAACAAGGGCAAAAAATTACTGTACGAATTAGATTTTTTTATGTATTAGTTTCTAGTGTAGCATTGCTTTTGTTCATGTATTTGTGACCCTGTCTGTGAAAACCCAGCTAAAAAATGTATTTATTTATTTACATTTAGGCAAACGCCCTCATCCAGAGCGACTTCCATTTTTACCTCATTATGCATCTGAGCAGTTGAGGGTTAAGGACCTTGCTCAAGGGCCCAACAGGGACAACTTGGTGGTCAAGGGATTTGAACCTGGCACCTTCCGAACCGTAGTCCAATGCCTTGATTAATTTATGTATTGATTATTTATTGGTGATTGACTGTTTTTCATTAAAAAAAAACGATACGTACAATATGTATCTAAATTTAATTTAGAAAACATGATTCACAAAGAGAAAAATAAATGTTTTCAGCTGGGTTTTCACAGACAAGGTCACATTTATTGTATTGTATGTAAGTTTAGTGTCATCTACAGTGCATTTAAATTGCACTGTCATGCCACCTTAACTTACTGAGAACACCTTGAACCAAAATGATTTAAAACCAAAAATGAACAAGTTTTCTGATAACCTCGACAGAAGGACCTTGAAAGTATGATTAATTTTATACAATATATTCAGTTGAGTAAAGGAGACAAAATTAGAGATAACTTTGATTTATGGCTTTGAAATGAAAGTGCCTACAATGTCATATTTGCTCTGTGGAAGATGTTCTCTATCACAAGATATATCTTTAAATACATTCATAGAGTTGGATGAAATAGCGGCTTTTCACTTTCTCACAGGTGTGGCGGTATCACAGTACGTAACGTCTCAGTATGAAAGAATACATTTTTTTTGCTGTCTACACGCAGACAAAAGCTAGGGTGACAGTGGCAGACAGTTTTCATTTTATTATTTATTTTTTCATCTGGCATGAATAGTTAGAGGAAGAAAACATCTTCAGGCATCGCACACAATTTCTGTCCTGATTTTAATAAACGGTGGAACCCTGTGGCTAAATAATTATATGTCAACAAGGATGCACCTTTACAATTTGATTACAATAAAGAATTTTATTTCCTTGTCTGAGAATATAAAGGTTCGTTGATACAACTAAGTCTTTGAGCAGATATTGAACTCCATTTAAAACTTTTTTTTTTATGCACAGCACAATGTTTTCATGAATTGAACCTATTTATGATTAAGTTCTGAGTCTTTCAAGGGCAAAAGTACTTTTTGCAACCTAGCTCAAATGGATACCATAAAACATTTAACCTTAAGCAACAAAAATGACTTTTTCACTATTCAGATCAATCTATTCCATCAATCTATTGGTTCCAGTTTTGAATGTATTATAATTTTCCATAATGGCAGCTCTAGTTCTAGCTGCAAGGCAATTCACCAGTTTATATTAATCATCCTACACCTTCTCCCCCCTAAAAATAATGATTAAAACATGGAAGGATTGTACTGAACCATCAACTTCATGGAAAAAAATTTAGTGTGGAAAAAGCTGTGTGGCCAAAAGAAAATCTTCTTGTTCTCATCTTCAAAAAATTTTGTTTTCTAGAGATGATAAAGATTGGACTTGCGATGGAAAAGGGTCATGTGGACTGATGAGTTCAGATCGACCCTATTCCAGAGTGATGGGTGCATCAGGGTAAGAAGAGAAGCACATGAAGTGATGCAACCATCATGCATAGTGTCCACTGTACAAACCTCTGGAGGCAGGGTTGTGAGCTGGGGTCGCTTCAGTTGCTCAGGTCTAGACTCAGCAACGTTATGTGGCAATAAAATGAAGTCAGTTGACGACCTGAATGTACTGAAATGACCAGATTATCACATCTTTGGAGTTCTTCCCTCCCTGATGGAACGGGTGTATTCCAGGTCTCATATTGTGAAATGACAGCTGGATCTGGGAGCATGGGGAATCATTTTCACACATGAACTGGACACTACAATGTTTGCTGTAACTGAAGCTAAAGGTGGTTGAGCAAAATATGGCTGCAACATTTATTTATTTTATTTTTTTGGCCAATGTGTTTCATTAGCATTTCTTATTGTTCAAGTTATACTTCACGGTTACATTCACATTCAAGATTCAATATTCAAAGAACTTTATTAATCGCAGAGGGAAATTGATTCCACAAGCGGATCGTGTTGAACCATGAATCAGATAAGCTACAGCAGCAGAGGTCCACATTGGGTGCCAGTCCCGTCAGCTAAGAACAGGAAACTGAGGCTACCATTCACATGGGCTCACCAAAATTGAACAAGAGAAGATTTGGAAAATGTTGCCTGATGAGTCTTGATTTCTGCTGCGATATTTGGAAGGTAGGATCAGAATTTGTTGTAAACAACATGAAAGCATGAATTCATCCTGTCTTCAGCGGTTCAGGCTGCTGCTGGTGATGTAATGGTGTGCGGGAGATTTTCTTGAAACACTTTGGGCCACTTTGTATCCAGTAGCTAGGTTGCGCTGACCCAGTCCTCTAGCCAATTGTCTTGTCAGTGGTGGCTGGAAGTGGGTGGGATATATAAGGCAGCAAATGAACCTTTTTTTCAGAGGTAGAAAAAAAGGTCAAGCATAAGGATTTGAGTGACTTTGACAAGGGTCAAATTGTGATGGCTAGACGACTGGGTCAGAGCAAGTACAAAACTGCAGGTCTTGTGGGATGTTCCTGGTCTGCAGGGGACAGGATCTACAAAAAAGTGACCCAAGGAAGGAAAACCGGTGAACCGGCAACAGGGTAATGGTGGCCAAGGCTCACTGATGCACACGGGGAGTGAAGGCTGGCCTGTGTTGTCCGATAGAATAGAAGCGCTAGTGTAGAACAAATTGATTTAAAGGTTCATGCTGACGTAATAATTAATGACTTAGTAAACTTTGTCTGAAGTTATTTTGGATAAACATGTCTGCCGAATGAAAAAGAGACCAAACAAAATACGCATACAGACAAATCAAACATCGGTTCCCTGACCCAGAAAAACCTAACATCTTAACACGTCTATAAATAAACGGCTAAATGTGGCTTTGTCTTGGTGTGTGGCATCTACTGTAAGAAGAATCGCCGTGCTGAGTAATTGCAGTACAGGGAGAGTTTAGCGAGAGACGTGATAAATAATAGAGGATAGGTTGTAATTTTTCCTAGGAGCAAAATTAGCTCGCGGAAGCAAAGGGGCTACACAAATAACCCTGACGTTGTCACACTGACTGCTTAAGGAATATACGCCGTATAGTATGTGCTCCGTTATCTCCAAGAATTGAAAGAACTAACCATGACCCTGTGAGAAATTACAGCAGCTGCATAGCGTTACGGCTTTGTGGCAGTTAATCAAACTCGGTTATGATTGTGCTAATCTATAACCGCTCTGAATAAGCGGGGCCCATTTGTAGCTAGTGATAGAAATCAATAGCGCTGCAACAGAGCCTAAGCATACTTTTTTTCGGATCTCATAATTTTTTTTTTCTTCAAATATTGAAGAAGAGAAATACACCTAAAGCAATGGAGAATAAGCGATATTATAATTTGATTTAGTATTTCTTATTCCATTCATGTCTTCTAGTGAAATCATTTATAATGGAGCACTGTAGGCTTCTCAAGTCAGAAAGTTTATAAATGTATCTATCTGGGTTAGGGTTAGCCCTTTATCTCGGTAAGGGTCGAAAGTGGATCTGGAACTTATCCCAGAAACGTTTGGTACCAGTCCATCATAGGGCGCTGTGCACATAATAAACTTACATGTGTACATTACATTTAATGAAGCCAGTCCACCTACCTGTATGTTTTTGGACAGTAACCCAAGCTCAGGTTGGAACAATGGACTCGTTCGTTGGTTCGTTGATGTTAATTTAATATTTATGAAAGGAGTCTTCAGTATCAGCAAATTGCATCAGTCAGTGGATTTCATGCCATGTGAGACAGTTGTGGTGTACAATCCAGGCAATCTAACCCTAATCAAAACCAGAACAATCAAGCAATAAAAAGGTGTATATAATGTATAATATCTATAATGTATATAATATAATGGTAATATTTATCAAATTGCTTTGAACTATGGGGAATGTAACACTTCAGGACATTACTTCTTTGTGGTTGTAATAGAATAATAATGGTTTTTTTTTTTTTTTCTTGTTACATCTGTTATTATATTTTATTCCCTACTTAATGAGATTTTATTATTTATAATATATTATTATGATTAGTGTTATTATGATTATTAACACTTTTTGTAATTACAAAGAGCATTGTTTAAAAATTCTGGACAGAACAGCTTTAAAAAGCTTAATCATGGTACATAATCGCTTTGCTAAAATGCAAACACTGAGTATAGTGTTAATGTTTTTTTTGTTTTTAGTGCTGTCTTCCAGTCTTCCATCCTCTATATTTTAAGACACATCTGTAACAGAGAAATGTGGTCTGGATATTAGCAGTGGTAGAGATCTGAAATCAGATGCCGGTGGGAAGTCTGGAGAATTGATGGGCTGCTTAGTGCCTCATTACAGGCTCTGCACAGTGGAAATCATGGAGACATGCCTCCGTTAATAAGCACCAACTACTCGTTCGATAATATTTCATCTCTTTAGTGTCTTCAAATATGTTTAAACACAAGAGAGTGTCTACGTGTGTCTGCATTATGGGCTGGATAGTGAATGACATAGAATATAAGGATCTATTCTAAGGCTGACTGATATAAACATTTTGTGGGTGATAATTGTTGTTTGTTTATTGGATTTTTCCAAATATTTAAGCGCTCTGTATTACATAAGCTCTTATCTCATGAGAATTTTTTTACCATGATAGTCCAATGGCACCTGTGCCATGGTATGTAGTTCCATGGTATTTATTTGCTGATGTAGTACATGGTTCTTTGCTGATATGTTATATGGTTCCCCAATGGTACATATTATGGTACATGGTTCTATTATGTCCATAATGTGGTACTATGGAAAACCTACCAGGATACTTTTTTAAAGATCTGTTATACATGTTTATGTATTACAATAGTACTAATTATTTAGTGTGGTACCATTGTATTTATGTACCATTAAATAAATAGCATAGTGTATGTTGAAACTTACACTAGAACATGATATAGTATACAGTATACAACTATTCCATAGTAGATACCTGCTGAAGTTTGGTACCCAATATTACAGTACCAATGTATTAAGGTCCACACCATAGTACTACTATTACTGTACCCACTGAAGTGTTATAGTGCCTACCCTTACGTCCTATTGTGCATACCATGATAATGTCTAAAATGACAGTTTACCATAGTAAAATTTCTTATGGGATGTGCTAGAGAAAGGTAACATTAAGTGTTATTAACCGTTATCACCTGATAAGTAGGTGACATGGTAAATGTTAGAATTCAGCATGACCACTGATGCACTGACATTATTTTTTATCTAGTTTTAGGCAGTACATTGGGTAGTTGTTATTTTTAATAGTCTGTCAAGGAAATTCTTTTTCAGTATGTGCCCAGTTAGATGACTACAACTGTCCAGGTTTATCCATGAATACATCTGTCTTAGCAATGAATAGAGCAATAAAAATGTGATTGCACACATGCAGCAAGTGAATCAGAATGTTCAGGGGAAGAGGTTCTGACACCCTCAGTATCTTGGAGAGTTTAAATATTCGAACATACAGTAGAAATTGTTAAATGTCCATGTTTGTCTAAATAAACTAGTAATCATACACAACCATACAGTTCTGTATATACAGTACAATGCAAAAGTCCTAGGCACCATATTATCTTTAGTACTAATGCTGTTCTACACAGTATGATTATTATGTTTGCATTATTATGTACAAAATAGTTCACCATTTCCTAACATAAATTAAAAAGCTAAATGTAGGCTCCTGGGTTTTGCATGGAAACAGAAAGTGACAAAGTTACCAGAAGAACCCATATTCTCCAGCACACACAGTAAAACCTAACAAATGTTTTTCTTACAGTACTGTGCAACATCTTGGGCACATACAAAAAATGTCATAAGATTTGAAAACATTTCTACATAATAGAAACTACTATAAAGGTCACAAAGGAGTGATAAAATAAACACAGTCAATATTTGGTGCGACCAAACCCTTAAAACCCTTGTTTTACGAGTAAAACAGCTGGTAGGTGTTACTGAGCATGCTGGAGAATATGCCAGACTTATTCTGGGAACTTTGTCACAGTTTGTTACAAGTTCTGTTTGTTAATTGGTGATTTCTGAGGTTGGTAACGCTAAATGAACTTTTCCTCTGCAGCAGAGGCAAGTTTTGGTCTTACCTTCCTGGGATGGTCTTCATGAGAGCCAGTTTCATCATGGTGCACTTGACAATACTGTTCTTGCAAGAACTGTTCCAGAACAGCTGACCTTCTCATCTTAAAATAACAACTGACTATTGTTGTTGTTATTAAATCTTCAGTATTGGTCTAGAATGTAGAAACTCAGAATAAATACTACAGTAGGTGCATGACAAAATGCTCACAATTGATTGAATTATAGCAACCTAACCCAGCGTTTTATTGCAATGTGTAATCTGCTTTCAATGTTACAGATGATTCACCAAACTGATTTGATTATTGTAAGCTGAAATTTAACTATTTAGGTTAACTACATTAATGTACAAACCCATGCCCAATAACCACCTTTCAGAGTCCACAGAAAAGTAAGATTTGCTCTACTAAGAGGATGAGGTACATCTAATTAAACTGATCTTATAATTGCAGTAAATTCAAAATCTGCATGCGAAGTGTAGTGTGTTCCTCCGCAGCTTTCTTTGCCCACTGGAACCTTGTGTACAAGCTGCACATGCCATCCACAGTGACCAGAATTAACTGAAAAACTTAAACTGCTTTCATCACCCTTTCAAACTAATTATAATTGTGTTATCATTTTCCATATGTGGCAGCTTACACCTCCAGGGTCTTCATTTCGATTGTACGCTTGAGTGGCTACATGGATTTCCTACGGGTTCTCCAGCTTCCTCGCACTCCATAAAAAAACATTAGAGTTGCTTTGATAATTTGCCTCTGCATGAGTGTGCGTCTGTGAATGACTATGCGTGATGTCTCATAGTCGGCTGCCATCTAATTATTCAAGATAAACGAAGGGACAAATTGCGAGGCCATGGAAAGCCAAAGCCTAATTCCAGTTCTGGAGACCTGGACATTCGTAGGACGTTGTTTAGTGTAGCACTCGTTTTCATTTGTATCTTGGGGAAACCTTTTAAAAGAGGATTTTCTAGAAGAAAATGTTTGTGCAGAATCTCTGAAGAAAGGTAAAACTGTTAACCCCCCAAGGAACCTTTGATAAGATGTTTTTTAAGAGTTTATTACAACATGGTTTGGTGAGCTATAGAATTAGTTGATTGGTTTTGTGTCCTTTTAAACCTTACCTTAAGAGTATTTTGCATTTCATCTCAGTGGGCATTCAGGCTAACCATCAGATCATCTGTAGAAGGTCTTACAAACTCAAGACTCCTTAAGTAGGTCTTTAGGTCAACTTCAACCCTCTACAGGAATACAAATTCTGGATATAAACTAGTTTGGGGAGCTAGTCCCGAAGGCATCTGGGATGTCTATTTTCATAGGTTGGGTCCTTAAGATATCCCAGATAGGCCTTTAGTTCTGAAGACATCCTGCAGTCCTGGGAAAAGGGTCCATATACATTAGATAGTAGACTCACTGTTCACTTCATTATGTACATTTGTTCAACTGCATGTTAACCCAAATATCTAATCAACCAATCACAGGGCAGAAACTCAGTGCATTTAGACACATGTAGATATGGTCAAGACGATCTGCTGAAGTTCAAACGGAGCATCAGATCAGGAAAGAAAGGTGATTTAAGGTACTTTGAACATTAATTGATTGCTGGTGCCATATGGGCTTGTCTGAGTTTTTTTTCAAAACTACTGATCTACTGGGATTTTCACACGCAGAGAATGGTCTGAAAAGGAGAAAATATTCATTGAGCTGCAGGTCTCTGGGTGAAAATGCCATGTTGATGCCAGAGGTCAGAGGAGAATAGCCAGACTGATTTGAGGCAACAGTAAGACAACAGCAAATCAAATAACATCTCGTTATAACCGAGATATGCCAAAGAGCATCTCTGAATGCACAACATGTCAAACCTTGAGGCAGATGGGCTACAGCAGCAGAAGACCACACCGGGTGCTGCCTCTGTCAGCTAAGAACAGGAAAATGAGGCTACAATTCACAGATACTCACCAATATCGGACAAGAGAAGATTGGAAAAACATTGCCTGGTCTGATGAGTCTTGATGTCTGCTGCCACATTCAGATAGTAGGGTCAGAATTTGGCATAAACACTATGAAAGCATGGATCCAGGCTGCCTTGGATCAACGCTTCAGGCTTGTGGTGGTATAATGGTGTAGGCGGGATTTTCTTGGCACACTTTGGACCCCTTAGTACCAATTTAGCATCATTTAAATGCCAAGTACTGTTGCTGACCATCCCTTTAAGACCATCCCTTTATGAGGATAACGCACCATATGACATAACTCAAACTGGTTTCTTTCTTCTTGTGTACTGAGTTTACTCCACAGTCACCAGATCTCAGTCGAACAAAGCACCTTTGGGATGTGGTGGAACGGGAGATTTTTACATTATGGATGTGCGGCCGACAAATCTCTAACAACTGAGTGATGCGATTATAGCAAAATGGACCAAAATCTCTAAGAATTGTTTCCAGCACCTTGTTGAATCTATGCCATGAAGAATTTAGACAGTTCTGAAGGCAAAAAAGGGTCCAAGCCAGTACTAGCAAGGTGTACCTAATGAAGTGGCCAGTGTAGTCTCTTAGATTTTTTTTTTTTTTTTTTATCTAAAAGTCTCTTAGATTTTTATTGCAAGTTACCATAATGTGAAAAGAATTTCACCAAATATTACAAGACGTGACAACACCTCTGATGTCTAACATTAAGACATCATAAGAATGTGGGCTTTTTCAACTAGCCCTTTCCCAAGAATTTCAGTGATTAAAAATAATCTGTCTCTGGTTCATGAGGATTCTCAGGTGTTTTCAAGCAAACAGTTATAAAACTAACATCTTGTCTCCAGAACCTGGACATGTTTATCAGTCTGGCTGTTCATGACAGACCAGTGCGGTAGTGAGTAGCTCCTTGTCTCATGTTCCTAATCTACGAGTCATGCTCAGAGCACTTGGATCCTCCGCAGAACAAGCTGTACCACCAGAGATGCCCAGATGGCAGGGGGCTGGGCGTGCGTCACGGTGCGCCATCTGATTGGCAATGCGTCTACATGGTTGCGCAAAACAATCACACTTGACTATGATTGCATCTCATCTGCTTGTATCAGACTTGCCTGGATCAAACGGGTGGCCTGCGGCGACTGGGCTTTGCATCTTACGCACACTGTATTTGTTAGTGATGTCTGTCTCGGTTTACTGCTAGCGTGGCCAGTGAAGGGTGATTTTGTTTCCTTGTTTATTTAAACACACTTTCTTGCCATCGTTCCCAGGGGCAGATGTGCATATTGTAGTATTCGCTGTTATCCTAATCTTGCCTGTGGGACGTCAAAAATCTGTACGGTGTGAGTCATTGGCATTCATATTTCTCCAGTAGGAGAACAGCGAACGAGAGAGAGAGAGAGAGAGAGAGAGAGATCTGCACACCCCTGCTTAAAGTGGGTCCATGAGCAGCCGCCTACAGACTGTTGAAACGTCATTTACACAGGAGGAGGAACAGGACCGGTGTTCGCACACACACACACACATACACACACACACACACACACAGCCAATTAATCTCCCCTGAATGATAAAACACTAGCAGATCACAGAATTCAGATTTGCTACTGTATGTCTTTAAAAAGATGACAATGGTAATGTTCAGGCTGAACTCTGTTTTAGTGCCGCCAGTCCTCTACCATCCTGTCCTCACTTTCTCACTTTCCGCTCACTGCTAATGCAATAAAAAGGTGATACGCATTAAATTGCCACTTATTGTACTCGTGTTACTAGTAAGGCGGAATTGCTCAAGGGTATTTTCTAACTAGGGATTTGTTTTTTTTTTAACTGTCTTGTTGGTGCTGTCTGTTCTAAAGAAGCTGTCTATGAACCAGGCTATCAATCAATAAATAAATAAATGAATGTATATAATAATAATAATAATAATAATAATAACCTGATCCCATTTTTTTCTCACTTTCTCTTGAATATCTATTTCACACATGATCATACTGTATGTTCTTTTCAGATTTTTCTCTGCTTTTGCTGTTATAATATTCCCTAAGGTTTTCCACTATGCTTTAAAGCGTAGCTGTGAGATCATTCATCTACCAGAGCTCGGATACTGACGTTAAGTAAGGAGACCTGGGGTACAGTCTGTGTTCCAAATCTTTCCCAAGGTTGTTTAGTGGGGTTGAGGTCAGGTCAGGTCAGGACTCTCTTGAGATCTTCCACTCCAGCCTTGGCAAGCCGTGTGTCCATGGAGCTTGGAAGCAATTATGCTAGCAACATTTTTTAAACAAACAAACAAACAAAAAAACAATGATATTTGTGATGACATTTGGGAAAAGCTTGTTTACTTCTACAACTAGGCATAACTGAATTTGTATAGACGGCATGTCTAGTAGCCTTACACCTCCAGGGTCCAGGTTCAATTTTATGTGCATAAAATGGGTTTTCTCCGGGTACTCTGGTTTTCTCCCACTGTCCAAAGACATGCAGATTAGGCTAATTGGCGTTCCCAAATTGGCTATAACGTGTGAATGTGTGCATGTTTGTGGGTGTGGCTCTGTGATAGATTGACACCCCATCCAGGATGTACCCCGCCTCATACCCTAAGTCTCCTTGTAAATAGGTGGCTTAGAAGTTAGCACTGTCGCCTAGCACCTCCAGGGCCTCAAGGTTCGATTCCCACCTCGTGGCGTTTTCATGTTCTTTCTGTGCTTGATGAGTTTCCTCTGGGGCACGCTAAATTGGAGGTTAGCAATGTCTCCTTGCAACTTCAGAGCTAGGGGTTTGAATCTCACTTTAGGTATGTGTGTATGGAGTTATGTGCATGTTCTCCTCATGCTTAGGTTAGTGCAGTTTCCTTCCACAGTCCAAAAACATCCTTTGTAGGCGGACTTGTGTTTGCAAATTGCACATAGTGTAAGATTGTTTGTTTGTTTGTGTGTGTGTGTGTGTGAGAGAGAGAGTTCCCTGGCCTGAGGATGGGCAACTTGTGCCCTGAGTTCCCTGAGGATGGGCCCCCAGGTATGGAAAATGGATGTACATTCCCTGGTGATAATAAAAAGCGTCAGTGTGTAAAGCCATACCCACGTGTTGGTGAGAAAAGACGGTGGGTCTTTAGTGCGCAGCTGCGGCTCGCATCTCACTCGTGCACTTGTTGCCGCGCGGAGATCACGTGACCGCGCTGCGCCGCGAAGAGCCGTCATAAATATGCACAGAGAGAGAGAGAGAGTGCGAGAGCGCACGCGGTACACAGCCCCGAAGCCGCACGAGCAGAGCGCGCGCTCCACAGTGCAGTTCTGATTACAGTCAGGCTTTTACACCTACAATGTAAGCGCGCGCTTCTTCATTTTTAAGTTAGTTTTTTTTTTGTGTTTGTGTGCAACAGTGTGTTTTCTTCACCTGTATTGTTTAATGTGATTGGATTAATCTTTGGAAAAGACAGAAGAAATCGGAGAGCACCCAACGTCTGCGGGAACTATGTGAAGGTACACACACACACACACAATACACTTTATTATTATTATTATTATTATTATTATTATTTATATATGGCGTGATTTTGGGTTAAAACATACTTTTGTTAATGCACTTTTTTCTGGCTTTGAGATTAAAATGTTTTTTGAAGGTAAATACATTTTGTCCATTATTATTATAATTATTATTATTATTATTATTATTATTATTATTATTATTATTAATAATAATAATAATAATAATAGTAGTAGGAGTAGAAGTAGTAAGGGTAGTAGTTTTTGGTCCCCTTTTTATGTTACAGCTATATATTTAAAAAAATAATCATATTTGAAAAATATATACTTTTTGCTTAAAATGTAACCAGTTATAACATAAATATAAATACACATAAAATGTATTTTTAATACAAATAAATAAATTAATAGCAAAAACCAAATAGTGCATGTCTGATTTATAAAAAATAAAAAAATTCTTAAAAATTGCGAGAAAAACATCTCTTTTTGATTTGGTCCGATTGAGACCTCTTGTGGCCGACCTTCAAACATGACGTATGGGCTGTAAGTCCCACTAAACAATGCCTTCAATCAACAGTTAATCCGAAGGAATTAACATGAGGTAATCAGCTAAAATGAATCGCCGTGTTCTGATTTGATACTGCAATTAAAGCGATTGAAGTAGCATGTTCCGATAAATCAGAGCCAGGAGAAAGAGTCGAGTCGCCTGTCTGTTGCTTGTCAGAGACTCATTATTCGCACAGAATGCATCTCATTTCTCTGAGTAGCAGCTGGTTAACGGTGATTCCCCAATGTGAAGACCCGAGAGGTCCCCTCTGCTCCCTCAAAAAAAGATTGAGTACTACCTGACATTTAATCAACTCGAACGTATCCGACTCTAGGTTTGCTCATAAAATCTGTTAAGGTACTAAAAGCTTTAGACTACTGTTTACCTTAAATGCATTCAAGGGTCATTAGTTTCCATCATAAACATAATGATTCATCAGCTCTTTCATTTGATTCTTCAGAGATTGTGTGGTTATTCTCAGTGTGTGTCCGCTGGAGATAAGACTCTTAAGTTCTAATTCATTGTCCGCAATATTTTCTCCACCGCATACAATAGATTTCGTGAGAGATCCTTGGCCGCAGTGTTCCCTCCTCAGCGGCAGACATGAAGTCTGTTCTGGATGGCGTGGCGGACACCACCTTCAGGACCATCACCTCAGGGCTTCAGTACCTTGGGTCCAATGACGCCAGCTACGACGACCCCGCGATCAATGCTGATTTTGTCAAGGGCAGCTACTCCTTTCAGAAGCCGCCGTCTGCATTCCGCAGCAGCTCCTTCCCGGGTAAAGTTGGCCCGGACGAGGAACTCATCATTAAAGGGCTTCCCTTTTATCCCACCAATGGCACAGATCTGTTTGGGAACCAGAGCCTTGGGGAGGAAGGGGCCAGTGTGCAGTGTGGAGAAAACTTCATGGAAATGGAGTGCTTCATGATCCTGACTCCAAGTCAGCAGTTGGCCGTTGCGGTCATGTCTCTGACATTGGGTACCTTCACGGTTCTGGAGAACCTGTTGGTTCTGTGTGTCATCTTGCACTCACGCACACTGCGCTGCAGACCTTCTTATCACTTCATTGGTAGCCTGGCCATGGCAGACTTGATAGGCAGTGTCATTTTTGTCTACAGTTTCTTGGAATTCCACATTTTTCAGCACAAAGATACTCCTAACGTTTTTCTGTTTAAGCTCGGTGGTGTCACGGCATCCTTTACTGCTTCTGTTGGGAGTCTCTTTCTCACAGCCATCGATCGATATATCTCAATCCATCGTCCTCTGGCCTACCGACGTATCGTGACTCGAACCAAGGCAGTGATCGCTTTCTGCATGATGTGGGCCATTTCCATCTTCATTGCAGTGCTTCCACTTCTCGGATGGAACTGCATAACCTTGACCTCCGTGTGTTCAGACATCTTCCCGCTGATTGATGAACATTACCTGATGTTCTGGATTGGCATGACGAGCATCCTTTTGATTTTCATCATCTATGCGTACATGTACATTCTGTGGAGGGCCCACCACCATGCTGTACGAATGCTTAGTCGGACCTCGCAGAAAAGTCTGGTGGTTTACTCCACAGATGGCACCAAGGTTCAAACCACCCGACCCGAGCAAGCCCGGATGGACATTCGCCTTGCCAAGACGCTCGTGCTCATTCTGGTGGTTCTGGTGATCTGCTGGGGCCCCTTGCTGGCCATCATGGTGTACGACCTTTTCTGGAAGATGAACGACGACATCAAGACAGTCTGTGCGTTCTGCTCCTTGCTCTGCTTGCTTAACTCCACCGTGAACCCCATCATTTATGCAATGAGGAGTAAGGACCTGCGCCGGGCCTTTATGGCCATCTGTCAGAGCTGCAGGAGCAGCAGCAGCATCACACAGCAGCTGGACAACAGCCTGGAGTCGGACTGCCAGAACCGCAACCTGCAGATCCATGCCAAACGAGCGGCTGAGAGCTGTGTCAAGACCACTGTGAAAATAGCCAAAGTGACCATGTCCGTCTCCACCGACACCTCGGCCGAAGCCGTCTAACGCCCTGGGCAGTTCTTGGGACGTGAAAAAAAAAATGGAAAAGGAATGATAAAAGCCATGTGCTCAATATTGGCATGAGAGCATGTCCATTTCAAGTTCAACTGTGGATCAATTTGTGACTCGAACAATCCAATATTTAACCGAAGACAATAATGGGACAAGGGGGGTTCTAACTCAGCACAAAGGGGGCAGGGTCATTCATTTCCATTTGTTGGATGACGTGTGCCACTGTGGCATCTTAGTATTAAAGTGCCAAAATCGTTCTCTGAAGTGAGGGCATCATTCTCAATCATGGCATCAGTTCTTGCATTGGGACTCTTACTGTGTTTGTTGTGCCATATCAATCATGCGTGGATGTCGTGAATGTTCCCATGAAGGCTTACTATATTTTTATACTTTGAAAAATCAGGTTCTTGAACAATTATTATCTTCTCTCATTTGGGACAAGGGGCTATTGATCTTATCTTTTTCGTATGACGACGTTTAAGATGTAATGTATGAAGATATTGTAAATACTTAGTAATACACTGTACTATATGTATAATCTGTTGAGTAGTGCTTTAAGATGAATCGCAAATATCGCACTTATCCGTGAGGTATGTCTGTTAGTAATGGTAGTGACACTTTCAAACGTTGGGGGACTGTCCTCCAGAACAAATATACGGTAACATGTAAAAAAGTGTGAATATTGACTTGAATATTGTTCATTATCGTGTTAAGTCTTAATTTATGTGCCGTTGTTCTGAGCTCTTTAGGACTCCTATCCTATTGTTGCTTTTGGGTCTTCTGACTGTTCCAGAGACAGAATTTTCCTTTATGGATCGACTGTTTAGTAAAATGTGCCGTTTGCTTTGGTACAGTTTGTCGTGTTTAGTGCATGATGTGCTGGTTTCTTGGACTCAGAAGGAGGATAATGGTGAAATCACCAGAAGAAGGAAACCTTCCTGTCCTGGTTAACCAACCACATGGGTTACACTGACCTACAGGAGCAGGGAAAATACATGGACATCTTCGAGTTTAACCAGAAAGTGTAAATCTTGCTATTCATTAATAACAATATTAAACTGTAACGTGGTGTTATTTTGTGGTTTCTGTTACTGGTGTGGTAAAAAAAAACAAAAAACGGGTTAGTCCCTGTTATGTCTTATTTTTTTATTATTATTATGCAGAACAGTCTCTGGAATGACGATTACGTTTCAGATTTGTTGGAAATGTTGATAGGTTTAAATGGCAATACTAATAATGATCTCGAGGAAATATAAAAACCAGAGACTGAAAATTAATCAATCCAGCTATACCATATTTTATGTATTGTGATATTAAAAGTGATGAGATCAATCCAAAACTGTTATGTATAGCATTTTTTGCTATACAAAAAAAAAAAAAAAAAAAACATTTGCAAGGTTGTGTTAGGATAGTGAAAATATGGTGTGCTGGCTACACCTCGGATAAGATAAACGTGTTAGAAAAAAAAATCGATCATGGCCGCAGTCGAGTCCTGAAATAGCAGCATAAATAATATCTAATTACATCCAATGCCTCTAAAAGAGCAACCTATTTTTCCCTAACCATTCCACTGTATAGATTTGTAATTATACAGTGTATATTATAAGAACAAGGTGACTCCGCAGAGCATGGCAAATGGGGTCCCTGTGACAGGGCTGAGGTCTAATAGATTAATATTACATATTAAGTCTTGACACAATCTTTAGTAATGATTCTATATTGAATAGCACTTTCCCAAGTTAATCTTTTCTTCTCATTTTTAATAATTATAGGCTAGATTTGCACAAATGTAACCCTGGCATTCGGCTAAATTACGCCATCAAAAGGGAATCCCGAATTTCAGTGCTGATTAGCTGATGTCAACCATGATCCTTAACTTCCTTACTGACTCTCTGCTTTGTCTGCCATCACTGTATGTGAAGTGGAGATTAAACACTGGAAAACCCTTCAAGTGACTTCTGTTCCAAAGTGGCACACGATCTGTACATGTTGATGCTGTGACGACTTGTAAATAAACGCTTTTCAATGTGGTCTGCTTTAAGATTTTCAATAAAGTCACATCTGACCGTTGGATCTGTTCTGGGTGTATTCTTGCTTTTATCCACATTAAGCTGGGATTGGGATCTGCTGGACAAAGTGGATACTGATGATTGAATAAATAAGTTGACTTTCTTTGATAGGTATTAAAAGGTGGTATTTAGAATGATTCCTAGAGTTATTCAAAGATAGCAAATCAAGAAAATGACTGAAATTGAACACAAATCAATCACAAAACTTTTTTTTTTTTTCAAAAGTTGAATAGACAGCGTGATAGTTCCCTCTAGTGGACAGAAATGAACTGCAACCAATCTGTTTCAATCAGGCCCCTTATCCCCAGTAATGCTTCAGCATACCAAGACATCTTGGACAATGCTCTGTTTTCAACTTTGTGGCAACAGTTTAGGGAAGACCCTTTTCTATTCCATGACTATGCCCCAGGGCACAAAGCAAGCACTATAAAAGACATGGTTTGATGAGTTTGGTGTGGAAGACCTTCCTCAATCCCATCGAGCAACTTTGGGATGAACTGGAATGGAGATTGCGAGCCAGGCCTTCCCGTCCAACATCCGTGCCTGACCTCATAAATGCTCTATAGATTGAATGGGCATGAATTCCCACAGAAACACTGCAACATCTTGTGGACGGCCTTCCAAGAAGAGTGGAAGCTGCAAAAGGGGGACCAACTCCAAACCTGAAATATTGCAGATTGGGCCACTTTTTTTTTTTATCCATATAGTGTACTTACAGTATGTAACAAGACCATGATAGGAGGTAAAAAAAAAATACTTGGGCACTTGTTTTATTTCTGTGTCCAGAATCTTCATCATGTAGGGCTTAATAAATATCTGCTTTTGACTGCTACTTAAGTAAAAGTACAGATTCCTTAGGGAAAATAGTACTCGGGTAAAAGTAGAAGTCATGAGGTAAAAGTACAGGCTGAACGGGTTGTAAATTTGAAGGTTGAACTTACCTTCAAATTTACTTAAGTATCAAAAGTACAGGGTTTGTATCAGCTAAAAGTAGTCTTTTTTATAATAAAATATTTCTCTCTAAACTGTGAACATGCTGTTTTCATCGCTGTCTGTAACAAACTCCGCTTCTAATTTTAAACAGACATTGCATTTTTAGGCGTGTCCCGAAAGAAAGCCAAGCCACACTATTACGCACTATGGTCAGCAGTAAGCGAAATTCTCACTTCAACTACTACACAACGCTGAGGTTATGTAACGCAACACGCATGCATAAATGTAATGAAGTAAAAGTACAGATACTTGCTGTATGATCTAGTGGAGTAAAAGTAAAAAGAATCCTGTAATAAAACTTCTCGGGTAATGTACAGATACATAAGATATGCATTTAAATTAGAGTAATAAAGTAACTGTACTTAGTTACTTTTCAACTCTGATATCTGTAAATTATGACCTGGGATATGAAATACTTAAATAACTAATAAGTAAATCAAATATGCAGGATTACTCTGTGGATAAAAATATTATGAAGAGCAAAAGATACTCAGAACCGCGGTTTTAGTACTTTTACTTCTAATAAGAAATAGTCGAGGCATTATAACAGTAACAGCTCGGGTGAATCTAAAGTAGTTTACAGCGATAAACCCCTCAAGCCTAAACTAGGCAGTTACTGTTGGTGCTTTTGGGGTCCTGACTAACAAAATACATCTAGAATTCAGGTTACAAATGCAAGGTATGAAAATAAAAATGAAAGAAGTAGAACTTGACGTCATTGGTGTTAAAGAGGATGTTGTAGTCTTTCGGCTGTCATGACTATCCGATCCGCAAAACAGCTTGGCACAGGTTTTACGATTGGACGCGACCCTTTCTGACGCAACGCTCCCATTTTATCCGGGCTTGGGACCGGTATTGCATCCAGTGGCTAGGGTTTGGAAATTGGGAATCAAACCTGGGCCTTCCGGATGGCAGGCAAGAAACGTACCACTGAGCCACCAATACTCATTGGTGTTAAACATGATATAAAGATCAAATAATATTCTAAAAACAAACACCTGCTGCTTCTTGGTAAAATCGGGTTAAATAAAAACATTTAAATGACAACAATGAATCACCACCATCAATAATGCAGCTAATCTCATCGCTGCTAATCTTTAGCCAAAGCTGTAATATTGAATCAGCAGAAATACTGTGGGATGCCACATTCATCGTGATTTTGGGGAAAATGTCACACACTTGCTAAATAGTCACAGTCCATAACACTCTTCCGAGAAAAACACCAAGAAGCTCATTTATCACACTAAACATTTTTGCATTTCACAGACTAATATCCTGAAAATGTATTTTCCCCATCTGGGTTTCTTGCACATTTACTGCACTTAAATTGTTTCATATCTTCAAAACATATTTTGAGGAAGACGAAGGCAAGAGACAAGATAGATTTTTAAATAATCATTATATATTTATTCAAGGAAAACAAGATGTCATGGTGTGAAAAGTAAATGCCCCCCTAGTTAGTCAATCAACCAAATTGAATTGATAATTTGGCTGAGTTTGTAAAGACACACACACACACACAGGCCTGATTACCGCCTGCCTGCTTTAATCTAAGCATTTAATAGAACCTTTCCAGCATTGCGAAATAGGGTAAAAGTTTAGCACACTGAGCCGCTATCAAAGGTAATTCAGGAAGAAATGAGAAAGGAAGATACATGAATCTGGAAAAGGGATAAAAATCATTCCTATGGCCTTGAGACTTTAGTGAAGCACACTGACGGTCATGATCTCTCAACAGTGATGGATCCTCGCTGAAGTGTCTGGTCTTATCACATTTCTCCAACAGTTCATACAGGAAGTAACAAAAGGACCCTGTGGAACTCGCTCACTTCACATAAAGTCAGTGATTATGATACCAACATTAGAAATAGACAGGCGATGAGAGAGCTGAAAAAAGCTGGTTAAAAGACATATGACGGCTCACACAATTTTCCGGATTTTTTGAGATGATATTCTGTGGACGGAAGAGTTGGAAGTGAAGATGAATCTATTGTGGAGAGTTGGAAAATGCCTGAATTAAAGCAGTTCTGCAAATTAGAGTGTAAAAGACTGATATGTATTTGTTGGGGTAGTTGGGGGGCAATTACTTTTTCACATTGGTGATTTACAGTGCCTTGCGAAAGTATTCATACCCCTTGAACTTTTCCACATTTGTCAGATTACAAACACAAACATACAGTAAATTGTTACCGTAAATATTTTGTGATACACCAACACAAAGTGGCACATAAGTGGAAGAAAAGCGATAAATAGTTTTCAATGTTTTTTTTACAAATTAAAATCTGAAAAGTGTGGCATGCATCTGTATGATAATACTCTGATACCTCTAACTTCAATCCAATTGTCTTCAGAAGTCACCTCATTAGAATAGAGTCCACTTGTGTGTGATTTAATCTCAGTATAATGCTCAGTATACAGCTGTTCTGTGAAGCCCCTCAGATGTTTTTTAGAGACCATTAGTGAACAAACAGCATCATGAAGCCCAAGGAACACACCAGGCACATTAGGCTTAAAGTTGTGGAGGAGTTTAAAGCAGGGTTAGGTTATAAAACCATATTCCAAGGGTTGAAAATCTCACAGAGCACTGTTTAATCAATCATACAAAAAATGGAAAGCGTATGGCACAACTGCAAATCCACCGTGACATGGTCATTCACATAAACTGTCAAGGAGAGCATTAATCAGAGAAGCATCCAAAAGGCCCATGGTAACTCCGGAGGAGCTGCAGAGATCCACAGCTCGGGTGGGAGAGTCTGTCCACAGGTCAACTACTGTATTAGTCGTGCACTCCACAAATCTGGCCTTTATGGAAGAGGTGCAAGAAGAAAGCCATTGTTGAAAGAAAGAAATATGAAGTCCTGTTTGCAGTTTGCGACAACGGTGAAAGAAGATGCTCTTGTCAGATGAGAACAAAATGAAATTATTTGGCCTAAATGCAATTAAAATGCACATCACCTAAATACATCATCCCCACTGTGAAACATGGTGGTGGCAGCATCATGTTTTTGGGGGGCGCTAATTAAGCTAATCTGCATGTCTTTGGACTGTGGGAGGAAACCGGAGTACTT
>JAOVVB010000026.1:4214075-4225570 GCA_028570985.1 Heterobranchus longifilis | reverse complement strand
AACGGGGGCTGAATACAAATGCACGCCATACTTTTCACATTTCTAATTGTAAGGCGATTTTAAAAACTATATATCATTTTCCTTCCACCTCACAATTATATGCCACTTTGTGTTGGTGTATCACATACATACCCAGTGGAGAACGTGATGAAGTGAACAGAAATAGACATACTGTAGGAACACAGCATGTTTCTCTTGTACACAAAGCGCTCATGCATCTCTTGAGTGTTATAGCCTTATCTCTCTAATTAATTTTTTTTGGAAATCAGTAATGAATCATGGCTCCCAAATGCAGCAAATCCAGTGCTAATGGTAACAAGAGAGAAAAAAGGGACATAGTGATTTGTAAGTGAAACAAAAAGTTACACTACAGCATGCAGAACTTAGTTTTGTTCAGTTTGCACAACATCCAAATTGCATAATGTCCTGACGCGTTCCTATATTTAATCACCGCTGGAGTAGCCACAATGGCAATAACAGAGTTTAAACATAGTTTTTTTTTTTTCGCTTCAACATTCTCTAAAAATTCACTGAACACAGTTATTTCATAGAAAAGTCATTTACCAATGAAAATGGAACTTATCGTGTTTTGCAGTCAAACTGTTCATATTGCTAGTCAGGAGCTAGCTTCAACCACACTGTTGTTGCCGTAGTGTAATGTCTTCACAATGAAAAATCCTCTTGTGGTGAAAGTGGATGTCTGTGGGCAACCTCTGAGACATGAGCGGAAATCTGTGTATTAGGGCACAAGTGCTGGTCGAGTTCATTACCAAGTGTACCTGGATATTGCGTCAAGATCCGAAACTTTTCACTTTGCAGTTACATTTAATTTACAGGTCAACACACACTGAAAGAAGGAAAAAAAAAAAAAACAACTAAACATTTATTTACTATGCATCTGTCATTCTCATTTGCATTTAATAAGTGCTTTATTATAGTTATGGTTATGATGGATACAGATTCAGTGGAACTCATACAGTAAGTGTTTGCTTTTTGCTGTGTAACACAAACAGTACGGTGCAGTGTGCATACACCCACTGAGGAGCAAATAATCCAAAGCGGCTAAGCCATGACGTAAATGTGTCAGACTAACCTTCATCTGCACCTACATCTAAAAAACAAACCTGGTGTTGTTGTTTAAGTTGTAATTTGACCTAGCTGATTCTGATCATGAGAGAGATTTACATCAGAAGGGAAGTTCGAGTTTAAGCAATGCACTTTTGTGGTCTTCTTTTCTTATGACGTGCTACCATCCTGTTGCATGGTCGCAAGCTAGCTAAAATGTGTGCATTTCCTATGAAGCAAACATGTTTACCTTAGTTCCAACATCATCCAGAAGTAAATATACTGTAAGTAAGTATAACATAACTCCATCTTGCCCCAATTTGCTATGGCAACAGCTCTCTGATGTGTGACAGGACCTTTCCTGAGGGAATGTGCTGACCAGCTCTGTGTGGTCTTCACAAAAATCTCCAACCTTTCCCTGTCCACATCCTGCATTCCACCGTGCATGAAGCCTGCCACTGTCATTCCTCTGCTAAAAAGAGACATGCCGATGTGCTCTATCATACTGTACGTACAGTATGTATGGTACGCCAGCTGCTCTGCGGCAGAAAGGAAAGCCGTTCTGGGGGGCATCGACAACTCCTAAAAAACTCATCAGCTGCTTATTGCCCTCCCTGGAAGAGCTGTACAGCACTCGATGACACGCCAGAGCAAACAACATATTGAAAGATCCAACCCACCCTGGACACCATCTGTTTTCATGTGCTTCATATCTGCAAACAGACTCACGAACTAAACTGAAGACTAAGGAACTAAGGAACACTGTCATTGAATGCTAGGAGCTGTTTGCACGACACAAAAGTCTGTACATAATACAGTACACAATAACTATCCACCAGACAAATGTAAATACTGTAATGTGCAATATATTAGTCTTATCTTATCTTATTTTGATTGTTATATTTAAAGAGTCAATACAATGTAGATCACACTAGATCACACTGTTCCCATGTGAAGAGACAATATCTAAGCGGTTTTGATATCAAAAGTGTGCTGATTACCTATTTTTATATTGCACTCTTTCATTGCACTCATCTAGCTACAGCATCTATCTATCTGACTTATTTTGGCTTTCTACACAGTGTGCTCTTGGCAAGGTCTACATTGTTTTGACATAATACAGTATGAATGGGAATGAATAGAAAATTATTCTGTACATTCTCCCCCTTTTTTATGGGCTAACACTGCTAAAAGTTCAAAACCCCTCTGCTTTAAACAAATAATGGTTTTACAATCTGTCAGGCAGTGTACCAAACCCACACATACCATTTCTGCTTCTCTCATCAATGGAGGATCGTATGCCCCCTCCGTTTAAAATACAGGAACTGACATGGTTCCACTGGAGTTCATCCGGATATTTGATGTAGTGATGGACCTAAAAAAAAAGGGACAGAACAACACAGTGGTTATTAATACATTATATATAAAATAACAGTTATACTAACTGACACAATCATTAATCTACGGGCAGTTCAAATTTCTAAAACAAGAACAGCTAATGGTGTGAATAATATCTGATGGCTGACCATGGCATCGCAGATCAAGTTTCCCAGGTTGCATTCCCGAAATCGACACTCTTCAAATGTCCCGTTAAGATAGACCAGAGTGTTTCCCACAAACTGAGCTGAGTAATTGGCCAATTTGACCTTCCAGGCATCCACATCTGCCTTAATGCTGGGATCTAGAAGAATGAAAACAGGACTTTAGTGGTTACCACTGGTGTAGATGGTGCAAATAGGAGAAAGTGATGGCTCAGAGGTGATGAACGGACGGTGAGGAGCGTAAGAGTGCAGACCATCCAAATCTGAAATCGCATCTGTGTGTAGAATGTTACAGTGCACCTTGTTTCGACCTTGCACCTTGTCTGGTGCGGATATGTGAAAAACAAGCATGTGTCGTCGCCAGTAGTACGGCAGCATCCAAACTAGAGTGCTGATAAGAAAACGTCAAGATCCATCATACTGCTGGTGAGGGGAATGGTTGCATCCCTTTCTTACACCCAGTGAAGAACATTGCTGCTGCACATCACCTTGACTACAAACTGAAAATGATAGATAAAAGGAGATGGACGGCGTTAAGGAATGCTCTTACTGACTGCTGCCCAGATTCATCGACAAGGTGAGGATTAGACCAGACACATCCTTTCTTGGCCATGTTTGAAACAGACAACTGAATAGTTCTAACGTGACATTTTAAACAGTGGGCCTACATCCATGTTATGGTACATTCATTTCATTTTCACACCTTATGTGAACTGTACCTTGCATGTATGCAGTAAGAGGTGCAGTGCTATTCGTTTAAGTCCAGTAAACAGTACAGTAGAATAAACTAGACTTTAACATACATTAGTCATCTAAAACTTACCACACGATCAAACACAATGAACGGGTTATTTTAAGTATATATTTCATTCATTTTTGATTATTATTAAGAATGTTACACGGCGGTAAGCCAAGCATCTCTCTTGCATTCTGAGGAAAACTGCGAGAGGCCATGCTCAAGCTAATAGATTAGAATATAAAAACACAATGCATGCTTTCATTTCCTCTGGAAATTTTTAGCTAAAAGTGCTGTTTCTCTGCTCTTTTATGTTTATTAGTTAATGTTGGGTAGAAACACCCCACTTTGCTACTGGCATTCTTCAAGGAGGAACAGTTTCTTGTGTTACGTGGCGCATGACTACAAATTAAAGGTGTGCCGTTTGAACAACCCTTTTTATTTGTTTTCTGACTGACTCTTTTGCATGAAATAGACTTTACTGATGATTGATAACACTGAAGATAAATAACTATTCATTATCATTAATCATCAGTAAAGTCTATTTCATGCAAAAGAGTCAGACAGAAATCAAATGAAATGGGCTGATCAAGCAGCACAACTTAAATTTGTAGTAAAATTAAAGGTGTGTTGTTTGATCAACTCATGCACCAAGTAACACAAGAAACTATTCCTGCTTAAAAGGTTTCTACCCAACATTAACTAATAAACATAGTCCAGGGCAAAGTATCCAGTGCAGTTAAACTGATTACGTGACCCTCAGTGTTGTCCCCCACATGCAAACAATTCGAGCTGACATATCTGGCTTACACTGTCATGTGTGCGCAGCGTGCATCCCCTGCAATTGCAGTACAAGACAAGGATGTCCGAAAGCGAGCGGTTATGGCGATGCAGTGGCAATGAAGCTGGTACTGCTTTGAAGAAGCAAGCAATTAATGATGGAGAAGAAAGTTCGTTCTTCTGGACATTGCTCGTTCTTCTAACATGAATCGTTCAACCATGGGAACGATTCTAAAGATCACTGTACTGTAATATACTGTGTATAGTTTCCTAGCTGTGTTAGTATCCTAGTACCTAGACAATGTTTGTTGGACTTATGAACAAATTAGACTTATGAACGAGCTCTCGGAACGGAACACGTTCATATGTAGGGGACTTACTGTATTTTAATCACCGGCATGATCATCTGTCATCATCTGCACCTGTTCTGACTAGTTCACTGCCTTAAGCTAGATGGTTTTTATTCTGGAATGATTCGTAGGTCACTGTGTGGCTTAACAAACAAAAAAACATTCCTCTGAAACTGCTCAGGTACAGGGACTGAACTGAAAATTAGAGACAAAAAATGCACAAAAATAAATCTAATAGAAGTAAGTGTGGCTCTTTGGAGGGAAAATATAAATAAAGGAGGGGACTTTTTCCCCTTTAAGACTTTCACAATACTATATATAAGGAGGTTTTCATTGCTTCAGCAAGCTGAAATGCACTGTCTGCAGATTCCAATCATTGCACAGCAAGACAAAGTTCCGTTCCGTTGCATTATATGCAGTGATGAAGACATTTTTGCTTCTGAAAACATGTTGAAGATAAATCATCAAATAACTGTTTCCCTGTGTCATTTTAAAACAACAAAATACAGTCTTAACATTATGAATTGCTAATAAGGTTTTCTGTTTGGAAACTTTTTTAGGAAGGGGGATGGAAGGAGTCTCTAGTTTCAGCACCTTGTACCCTAAATCAGCACTTGACCGTCTTCTGAACTCTTCTTCTTCAAATGCTAAACACTTTCACTTCCCGCTGGCTCCTCGTTTCTGATCTCTGGAACTCTTGTGGACTACAAACCCATTTCTATTATTTTTCCATTTTTAACCGAACATAAAAGTACATACAGTATGTCTACACTTGAAATGTGAAAATATCATCAGTTGTACATCTTCTCCATCTTGCACAAGAAGTACACTTTCACCTTATCACTGTATATATTTTTTTTAAACTGGGAACGACAAACACTGGCTAATAAAAGCCTTGCGTATCTGTAAAAGTTTCTTCCGTCCATGGGCACTCACCTTCGCTTATGCTGCTATTTAGGAGGATTGGATTTCCTTCAGCTTTTACCACGTTTCCAGCAGAATCGAAAGTCACTTTGAGATAGCCAAGGTATTTCCCAAAGGCGTACGCCTGGACCACTGGCACTTTGCGACCATCATCGGACTGTACCATTAATGGGTAGGGTCCTGCTGGAACCTCGCTGGATGGGGGAACCCCTGTACACACACACACACACACACACACACACACACACACACACACAAACACAAACCAACACCACTGTCACTGTCATGTTCTTCACAAATCAAATGTGAAACAGCTTCCTCTTATTGAATATAGATATGTTATCACAACAAACAGTAAAAAACTTAGTAAAAAAGTTCACAAACTTTTTCAAACTAAAGTGTAAAAGCACTTTAAACTCTCAGAGGTACCAAGGAGAAATATTTCTGCTAATAACTGTCTGCCAGAAAAATACAGTAACTTTCCCAACATTTACAAGGACGCCAAGGGGTTGGCTTTTCAACAAATCTATTCTCATACAAATAAGTGGATGAAATTAGGCTAGAGTGAACAGGCTGACAAATGCTGCATTATCGGGAAATGAATCAGATAACTGGATTGTGTTGCTGGAAAATGTGAATGCCTCGCAATGAACTGAGGACAAAAACCTGGCATGCAGAGGGTCAGGCCTAGGACATGGATAAAGCACAGAATAAAGAAGTAAATTCATACAATATTTCACTTTAAGTTTATTTATAAGCTGAAATATGTGAAAAAAATATCAGGACTTACAGGAGCGTCAGACTACACAATCTGCTTGTAAGAAACTTACAATTTGAAGTTTAAATCATTTTAGTGATTCGGTTCTTTAAATCTCGTTAATTTTTTGAGTCATTTAGTACATTTCGTTCTTTTGATCAGAAATAAAATAAAATGTTGCATTTTCAATAAACGGACCCCCAACACGTCTACATACACAAATTTTGGCTATAGTTCCAGTAATGAAAATATTACAATGCAGCTAAGAACATACAGTATTATGATAAACAGAATGAGCAGCTCATCTCTCATATCTTCTAGTCCGATTCGTTCGTTTTTTTTAATCTATTGCACCGCATAGCGTCTATGGGAATCACGAACGACTAGGACTCGAAGACTAATCGAGAAGAACGGTTCAATTTTGTTTCCTGTGTATTGCACTGCATAGTGTCTACAGGAGTCACATGATAAAAGAACAAACAATCCGGACCAAAAGACTCAAATGTAACTACTCACTTCTGTTTCCAGGTTTCGCGATGATTTGCGCATGCACGCCCAGTAGAAAATGAACGAATCACTCTCTGAGACTACTCATTCTTCTAAATCACGTTAAAGACTCGTTCAAAAAGAATGAATCGTTCATGAACGACCCATCACTAATGTCAGATTTAACGAACCTTACATATGCACACTTACATGCGTACATGGAGAAAAAAAATATATAAAAAAATCAATATCTACCTGTGTATAAAAAAGTGTTGGTGTGTCCTCCGATCACCACGTCCACTCCACGGACCCTTTTGGCGATCTCTTTGTCCGTGTCAAATCCAGAATGACCGAGAGCGATGATCTTGTTAACGCCCAGAGTAATGAGTTTGTCTACCTCCCGCTGCAAGGCTGCGACCTCGTCCTCAAAACGCAGGTGCGGCCCTGTGGCAACAGGGAACAAAATCATCCTCAAAAAAACTCAAACTAAACCAAGATTTAAAAAACGAGCTCCGTTTTTATCATTGTTAACACGTTTTTATATTTAATCCTATTTTTAAGATAAATTCCTAAATAGAGAAATATAAGTAAAAAGTCTTTAGCATTGTAAATAAAAAAAAAAGTATAGATGTGTTTACTACACTTTTTACCATCCAAATGATATGGACAGACCCTAAGTGAATAAACATAAATGAGTTGAATGAATCAGTGGAATGCATGATGGAAGAGTAAATTAGTGTAAAAGAATTTCGAATGAGCGAATTACAATAACAAGTGCATCAAAGCTTGATAAATAGTAAATCGCAATGAACGATTGAATTCAAGCATTATGAACAAATGAATCGTGGTAAAGCATTATGAACAAGTAAATCACATTCAAGCATTATGCCTGAGTAAATTCCAATGAAGCATTATGAATGAATGTATAACAGGAGACATCAAAGCATTATAAATGAGTGAATCACAATGAAGATTCATAAATGGGTCAATCCCTGGAAAGTTGTATAAAAGTTATCCATTATATGGCGTTATAAGCGTGTGAATTGAAGCACAATGAATAAGTGAATTACAATGAAGCATTATATAGGAATGAAGCATAAGGAATCATTATGAGCGAGCTAATCAGAGCATAATAAGCTACTGAATCACAATGAAGCATGAACAGGCAAATCACAACGCTGCATTATGTAAGGGTTAATCACGAACAATCATTATGAACAAGTCAATCAAAGCATTATGAACGAGTGAATCACAGGGAAGCATTATGATTGAGTGATTTGAAGCGTTATAAACGAGTGAAGCTTCATGAATAACTGAATCACAATTATGGATGAGTGTAAAGTATTATGGAAGAAATGAAACATAATAAAACATCTCAAATGATAAAAGAGTGTAAAACATTTTGAAAGTGTAAAACAAAATAAGGCGTTATTGCATATTTTACATTAATTTAAGAAATTTAAGGCAAAACAAAACGGCTCGTAAATGCTTGTAAATACAGTACAAGCTGCTCCAGTTTCAGACGTTGCATGGATTAGATGTTGATACTGTCTGGATCTCATTTTACTGTGACATATAACTGATTCTCAGAAGTTACATTACGTTTATTAATTAAGTGTTTACATTATTAATTTTCTTAATTTGGACTCCTTTATAAGTTAATACGCTCATTCTTATGGTGTATCCACCTGTGACTGGTAACTGAACACAACCAAAGAACCAAAGTTTTTAAAAGTAATTAAAGTTAAAGACTGCGCTTATTTTCATTCGCTCAGAGAGTGAAGCAACTTATTATGAAAGAATAAACCACAACGAAACATGAAATAAATAAAAAATGGAAGACCAGTTTAGTTAACTTTTTTTTTTTTTACTTTTTTTTTTAGTTAACAATGAATGTATCACCAAGCATCTTAGTAGATCAACGTACCTGGCAATGACAGAGCTGGAGTCTCCTTGGAAGTGTATCCCACTATACCCACTTTCTCAGAGTCAACAATTAAGATTTTATAAGGTGAATAATAACCGCTAATATTTGACGCAACAGGCTCAACCGCCTTGATGTTAGCGCTGAGTACAGGACACTTCACCTTCTGCAGGAAGGGTATGAGACCTTCCACTCTATTGTCAAACTCGTGGTTTCCCAAAGCCTAGAGGGTGAAGTACAGAGAAAATACAAGAGTCATACATGTGAATCTCACATCTCATTTCGCTTCCCAAAACAAACCTGTTGTATGATTCCTGGAATAGACAGTTTCACTAACACATATATATTTTAAGGTTATGAAACAGAATGGAAACCCAAAATTACATCTGAAGTTTCAAACAAAAACCTTCCAAAGCGTTAACGTCACCATCCTCCGCAAACAACAAAAACAAACCTCTAGATAATCCGAAAACAGCAACCCAAGAGACCAACACGCAGCTGTGCCCAACCTGCTCTTAGAGATAGATCCGGGGCTGGAAATCGCTGAGGTCCACCTGCAAACCTTTTACGCTTATTACAGCCATGAATGCAGGACCAACTCTAAACCTTCCACGCTTATTACAGCTATTCAAAGGCTTCGCTGAGGATTAGAGGCTTGGCTAAACGTCGGGGCGTCATCAAAACTCTGCGGGACGCCTTAACTCCAGGAACATGACAACACGTCCCTCCGACTCTAGGTAACGTCTATTGGAAAACTGTGAACCGCATGGGAGGAACTTCTCCACTGTTTGCACGCGACCTGTTTCCCAAACCACCAGTCGAAAATGTGCTTGGCCAATATAATGACGGCCCTGGTGGTTAGCCGACGAAAGGAGAATCGTACAGGGGTCGAACCCGGTCCACTGGCTCATAAGCACCCTAATATTTTCCAAGTCTCCACCCGTAACAACAGAGTCAACACTAAGAATCAAGTATGAGCGAGTTCCTCTTCTGGTAATGATTATGGAAACGTCCACAAAAACAATTGGCTTAGTGACCGTTTCCTCAGATGAGAGGTTTCTGGATGAGGTCCATCTCATGACTCGAGGTCTCAAGTGTTTTATTGCTATTTTTTTTCAAACAGAAAAGATAAGTAATAAAGAAGTGGGTGAAAATATGACATGAAAAACGTCATTGTGCAAGATTTTTTTTTCAAACATATCATCATAATGCAAACATGGGCTTGGCACGTTCTCAGTTACATATTTTATTTATTCTTGTTGAGGTTTCTTAACGTTATATGTTATTCTGAGCCAGTCAGGGAGGTGGTAAACTTCCAGGATATCCAGTTTCACAAGGACCCACTTTGGAGCGTATCAAGATTTATGTCCCATGTCAGTGCTACAAAGGAAGACAGCAATTTAAAATTATGTATGGTCTGTAAGGTCAGCTTTAAATGGCATGGTCTTGGTTTCTTGTGTAATGTGAAGGGAGCGTGTTTCACCAAAATGCGCTGCACAGAGGCAACATGCTCTAGTTTATAATATGATAATAAATATACACTGCTCGGCCAAAAAAAAACAAAAAAAAAAACCCTTACATTAATATTTCATTGGACCGCTTTTTGCTTTGATTACAGCCATGGTATCGTTTATGCAATGACACAATATTTATTTTCACCAGAGTTGCATTAATTTTTCTCCAAGATCTTTTATTGATGATGTGAGAGTTGCGTAAAGCCTTCTTAAGGTCTTGACTGCAGTGGCCTATTCATGTGCGAAAATAATATCTCATGCTCCCTGAACCATTTTTTCACAATTTGAGCCCATGCCATAAGGGAAGGAAAAACACATTGATGGATAAACCTAGTCATTTAGTACGCTCAGCTGACTTTGTGTTTTTTTAAATTACATTATTCACATCAATTGCTGAACCTACAGTAGACCTGACGCATCCGCAGATCATAACCCTGCTTGCATAGACGTGTATAGTAGGCACTAGGCATGATGGGTGAATCACTTCATCTGCATCACTCTGGAACAGGGTAACTCTGGACTCATCAGATAAGTTCTCTTTAAGTTGTATGTATGGAAATGCACTTACTCTCACTATTAAGCATTTAATTTCTGTAAGTGATTAAGAGATCTCCTGTCACACTCTTTCAGAATGTTTTTTTCAGCCACATTTCTATGATCGATCACATCCTTCCAGATTTCAGATCTCCTTATATACAGGACACACTACCAATTTGGCCTGCTAATGTTTTTACACACCTTCCAATTCCGTGGTCTAATGGTCGTTCCTGATTTTTATTTCTTTCTACCCTGTAAAGCAATGCTGAAAGCGTCCGAAATATACAATAATCCTATTTGAACAGTTCATATTGAGATGTCTGCTACTTATGCTCTGTAAAGCCTTCGTAGCTAATTAATTTGTGATTTCTGAGGCTAAATGAACTTCAATAAGCATATACCTATATATACAGTATATACACATATAGATGTCAAAACACAACTTTTCCTACTGTATAGGTGAATGAAAACAAGTACTTTAATTAATTACTTTATAAATTACTATGGTTGTGGTTCAGTTACCAGTTGAATACACCCCAAGAAGGAGCAAATTAACTTAAAGTAGTGCAAATTAGAAAAAAAAATTACATGTAAATAATCAGTTCCAGCAAAGCAGTTACTGCAGTAAAATGAGATCCAGAAAGTATCAACATCTTATCCACGCAATATGTGTAACTGGATCAAAACTTGCAGGTTGCACCGTATTTGAATGCATTTTTGATTTACAAGCTTTTTGGTTTGCATTCAATTTCGAAATTACACAATATTCTCCTTTGAACAGTTGATATTGAGATGTATCTGCTACTTCTGCTCTGTAAATCCTTCATAACGCCTCTAATCTGAGGTGCTGGTTGTTAATTGGTGATTTCTGAGGCTGGTGA
>JAOVVB010000026.1:4157920-4184636 GCA_028570985.1 Heterobranchus longifilis | reverse complement strand
ACACACACACACACACACACACACACACACACACACACACACCACACTAACGCACTCAACAAATATTTAGAGCCAAGCTGACATCAGCCCGATATAGTGTGTGACGTGTGCAAGTTGTGCGGTGCACCTGGACGGCAATGGCACAGGGTGCTTGGGCCCACAATTTTTTATTTTTTTTGTAGTCTAAGGGTGTACCTGGTGACAGAACAACTCACAGAAGAGCATAAGCAAAAGCAAAAGCGTTTAGATATCTGCAAACAAAATGTGGAGCGATACTCTAAGGAAGGTGAAAGTTTCTTAAAGAGAATCATTACTGGTGATGAGACGTGGATTCATCACTACGAGCCTGAGAGTAAACAGCAGAGTATTGGAACAAAAACATCCTCAATCACCGGCCGAGAAAGAAATTCAAAAGTCAACCATCAGCTGGAAAAGTTGATGTTTACAGTTTTCTGGGATTCTCAAGGACTCAGTATTGGAACATTATCAAAGAAAAGGTTGAACAATCAACAGCGCTCGTCTACAGTGAGACGCTTGAGAGGACTGATATCCAAGTGCGTTGTGATCTTGCATGACGATGCACGTCCGCACACTTCCTTACATGTTCTTCCTGTAGTCCTGATTCACCTGTTTGGTCGACCTAAAAGCAGCATTATGTTCGCAGTCGGACAAAGTGTATTGAACAACAAGGAGATTATGTCCAAAAATTATGCATGTGTCTTTTCTAAAATTTAAATAAAATAAATTCTACTGTCAGAATCCAGAATAATTTTTGACTCACCTTCGTATATACCCAAGGTGTACATAAATTTCTGATATGTTTACAGTCACATGTTTTTTTATACTTCTTTCCATTTCCATATACTACCTCTAGTGCATTTTTTCCTAGCAAATAGGAATGCAGAGACCAGAAGCGTCCATGATTGGGACCTTGTCTTAACTATGTGTACATGTACAGTACTTATGACAAACAAAATAGGACAGAAAAAGACGAACAGTCAGGATTTTTTTCCTGTTATTTTTGTGTGGTCAGCCAAACCATCTGAATGTCTCATAATGATTAAAAAGTGAATTTCACATACATCCCCTATTGTTATATCATACAGCGCTCTTTTTTTTAAAAAGTTTTTTTCAAAGAATAGAAGAAGAAGAAGATAAAGAAGAAACATTAATATTCCCAAACCTCTTGTGATTTCAAAATAGCATTTTATCCGTCCTGAGCCCGTATTCACAAAGCTTCTTAAACCTAAAAGTTGCTCCTAGTGATGAAATTCTAAGACAATTCTTAGAATTATGACATTTTCTTAGAATTTCCCCTTAAATTTAGGATTAAATCTTAGTAAAGATAAAAATGATTAACGAAACATCTTAGCCCTAAAAACAGCTCCTAAGGTAAACATTGTTAAAAGTAGACAGGAGGACTTTTAAGAGACCTAAGAGTTTCTATAGCAGAGGACAAAATGCTGGAAAGAAGAAATATTCTTCAAACACTAAACAGAAAGCTAAAAGTAAACACTGCTCTTCTGTCCAATTTGGTTTTCTTGTTGTTTTACCTCCTTCCAGAAAATTGTATGCCATATACCATCCGAAAGAGCAACTTAAACAGTCCTGCAATCATGTAAATTGGTAAAAAGCTGAGCCATTTTGCTCCCATCAATCTGAAATGGATCACAAGTGATAAAATCAGTATGATAAATAAATGTAAGAAATTAACTACTGTGTGGAAATTGGTTGCTTCAAAAGTAGACATATTTTCAACTTTTGGCTGTTTGAATTAACTTTAAAGATATTTCGCCTACAGTATAACAGAAATTTTGCATGAAGTAGCCTGTAGTCATGATTATACAATTTCTTTATATACAAACATTATGATTTTACTGTCCATTCTATTATCACATATTCTATTTTCAAAAAGAGCGCATTTCAGTACCTTTACAGAGGTTATTTTTATCAACGAATCACAGTCCTTGAATTGCTGCATTATTTCTAGCAACGGGCTCAACCACACCCCCTCACTAAGATAAAGGTTTTTGTACTTTCCTTACTCAGAGTTGCTCTAAAAATTTTTCTAAATCACTTTTAGTCTAAGACTCCCAGCTATGACTTTTTAGGCTAAGATAGGAGCTCTCTGAGAGAATTCTAAAAAGCTTTGTGAATACGGGCCCTGGTCAGCATTAAAAAAGAGCCCCACGGACTTGCACTGCCTTATGTAATTCATGCAGCAAAAAACTCTGGAAGCCAAAACTTGTAAAGAGGACACTACTGTATAATCATGGGTGCTTTATCCGCTGACATTTCCCCATCAAAAGAATCGTTATGATTTAAGGACACGCATGAGAATCCGAACCGTCAATTTAGCGACGGCTTCCTTGACATTGAACCTTCTGACCTGCTGAGACAGAAATCCTTAAACAGGAGATTAAACTGTCGACACGCTCAGGCTATTAATACGCTTTGCCAGGTTTTATTGCCAGGCTTGATTTTCAAAGAATTGACACCAATATGGAGCAATAAACCGACACATCATAAAACACATTAAAAAAAGGAAGGTGAGGTCAGTAGATCAACTCACCTTCCTTCTTCACACACATTTTTCATTGGCAGACTGCTTGGTGAATGAGAAAAAACGATCACGTCTTAGAAAATAAATCATTCATTCCATTTACATTTTAATTACAGTTGCGTTCACATTACCGTTTATCATTAGCATGGAACTGGCTCAAGGTTGTTCTTGATACCTGGTCTGAGAGGAGGCAACGGAGGCAGAACTGCTCATGAACTCGCATTAATTGCTGTCAGACTCGAGGCTGTAAATAAATTACAGTAAGTGCATAAATGTTGCAACCGAAGACAGTTGATATTTTTACGCATGCTTCTGTTCTTGATATTGCAATGTGACCTGTGAAGGGCATCATTTCTTCTTCTTCTTCTTATTATTATTATTTCTCATGTTCCATTAAACAAACAAAAACAAACAAAAAAGAAAAAAACTTAAACTTCCTTGAAAAGCATGACGATTTTGTACAAGAGAAATATACCCAAATATCCCCCCGAAGCCCTGCCTCACAATCCGTTACACCCGGCTTTATCAGCAGTGTTAAACAGAGTCCTCTAAAGTTGCCAGAGGACTCTGGTATGCTGAGACAGGTCCCAGACGACAGCAGTTTGTTTGACGGATGTTAAGATCAATATAGCCCGACTCTCTTCTGAAACCCACTTCCTTTCTGCTTTACACCTTATCATGATTGTGCATCTCCTTTGTTCTCCCTCAGGGTTTGGTTTCTTTCCAGGTCACAATCAAAAATCGTCCTGTGTGTCATTGACTTTTTCATTTGATTTAACCCACGTTTATTTGCACATCTTCCAACAACCAATAATTTGGAATGTAATTTTTTCAGTGACATTTCGCTGCTTGATTGTGGAGGAGGGAACAGTACAGGAATAGAAAGTCAAACACTGAAGTTCACAGATTTTCGACGACTTATTGAAAAGTTTGCTAAACTGAAGGTTTACTGTACTGTAGCACCACTAAGCTAAGACTCTTGAAAGTGAAGAAGACAAGAAAAAATATGTTTATTCAGCTGTTCATCAGAGGTCAAAGAAACCTTGTTCAGCAAGATTTTAGGTTTTTGCCAGATGTTCAAGCACTCACGATCTCAATACAAGTTACTTTGTGTCTCACAAAACTGTGGGAGCTATAACTAAAATCAAAGTTGCTTAATTTTAATTACAACATTTATAAAAAGCCCAGTGATTGACTGGATAAGATCTTATAGACGAAAAAAACCAAAATTGTAGAAAACTCCAGAGAAAGTACCAGGCCCACAGAGATGTTTCAGTTCCTGACCAAGAAAATGTTCAAATTTCAACCATCAGCTGGAAAATTCATCAATGCTTACAGTTATCTGGAATTCTCAAGGTTCTACTGTATATTGGAACATTATCAGGAAAAAGGTTCAACAATCAACAGTGCTCATTACTGTGAGACGTTTATTGAAGAGCTGAAGTCTAAACTTCAAATTAAACACAGAGGACTGATATCCAAGGGCATTGTGATCTTGGATAATGATGCACATCCGCACACTTCTGCACACAGTGTCGACACTCTTCAAAAACTCTGTTTTGAGGTGTTAAAGCATCCTCTCTATAGTCCTGATCTCAATCCGTCAGATTTTCACCTGTTTGGTCCCCTGAAAGCAGCCGTATGAGGATGAAAATTCACTCCTGATGAAGAAGAGAAGATGGCGGTGCATTCGTGCCTCACAGCTCAGCCTAAAACAAGACAAAGAGGGAATATGAAAGCTTATTGACAGATGGACAAAGTGTATTGACAAGCAAGGGGGTTATGTAGAAAAAGGATGGATTTGTATTTGCTAAAAGCTAATTGGCACCTCTAGGGTGCGGGTTCGATTCCTGCCATGTGGTCTGTGTACACGTGGTGAGTCTGCATGTTCTCCGTGTACTTGGTGGGTTCCTCTGGGTACTCCAGCTTCCTCCCATAGTCAGCTCAAAGACATACAGATTAGGCTAATTGGTGTTCCCAAATTGCCCGTAGTGTGTAAATGCGTGTGTGAATGTTGACCGGAGGTCCTACCATGGTCGTAAAAATCAGAATACACAGTGGTCACCATTGGCCTCCACAGTCCCTAGACGGATGGATGGATGTAAAAAAATTCTACAGCCAGATAATTTACTTATTCTCATATATACACAGGGGAAACTTGTATTGCTTGCTTGTATATCAAAACACTCGTATATCAAAGTGAATTTCCCCCATAAGAAATAATGGTCACAGTGTTATAGTAAACAGTACATGCGTACACGATTGTTGACTATACAAGTCACGCACGCGCACTCACTGAGACCGAGCATGGGAGACAATTACCCACAATTCCACAACACAAGAGAGAGAGAAGAACAATTGGCTCGGTTGTGATCACGTGACACTCGGCATCAAAAAAAGAAGCGCATGTGTGCTACATGATACTCGATGATATTTGGTACTCATATATCAAGACTCGCTTGTTTACTAGGCAAAATGTATAAAAATTATTTTGCTCGCCTTGCAAAACGGGTTACTCGCAATTCGAGGTTCGACTATATAAAGGTGCATCACGGATAAAGATAAAAGTTCAAGGCGAATATGAGAAAGGAATGGCTAACCTTGTTGAAGCTGACTATGAGGAAGAGTATATAAACTTAACCACTCTTTAAAACCATAGTGAGCAAAAAAGCAACTTGGATTGCACAACACCAGCCAGCCAAAAAGAAGAATCTGAAGATATACAATGGGCACCAAGGTGAATACAGGCATAAAGACATTCTTTATGCCTTCCTTTAGACATGTGTGTGAATGTATTCAATATTTGCCATTCTCAAAAGATTCTACAATAAATCAAGGGGCATATAATATAACCCAGGGTTGCCAGGTCAACAAAATCATATGAAAATAGTGGTTAAAAACCCTTGATTCTGGTTGTTTGAATATTTACGGGAAATTTTTTTTTTTAACTTTGTAGTAACTTGACATATTTCATTGATCTTTCTTACTCTCCCTCTCCCACACATACTCACATACAGGTTTTGCTGTTACATTTACAGCATTTGGCACATGCCTTTATCCAGAGCGACTTGCAAGTTCATAAGTCTTCAATAAATAAGTCATCAATAAATACATCCTTACACTGGTTCACTAGGGTACTGACTAGATGTTCCATCAGTCAAACTCTATTGTTTGAAAAGCTCAGAGTGGATAAAATCAAGCCTGGAACTGCACTGAAACTTTACCAGACCCCCTGAATTTTTTTTACTATTTGGTGGCAATCACTAAACACAGAGACATGTTATGTAGATTATCTTGTATGGCATTTGACAGCAATGTTGTTGACAGCATTAATGGAGTGTTACTATACATATGGATATGTCCTTATTTCAAGTGATTTTTGGTTCAACAGGTAAACTCACCTAATCTGGCAACATTAGATACTGCACACCTGGATACTACACACTTATTTATACACTATGGGAAATTTGGGAATGCCAATTGGCCTAATCTGCATGCCTTTGGACTGTGGAAGGAAACCAGAGCATCCGGAGAAAAACCAACCAAGCATGGGGAGAACATACAAAACTCTACGCATACAGACCCAAGTCGGGAATAAAACCCTTGACCCTGGAGGTATGACGCCACTGTGCTAACCACTACGCCACAGTGCCACTTGTGGCTTTACTGCATTGTTTTCTAGATTGCCGTGATTGGTTCGTTCACATTTACGTACTACGTCCTGTATAGTGAGTACGTTGAAATGGTGTGCATGCCTATCCGTAAACATGAGACATGCAGACTTGTTCAGGGTTGAAAGTGATAGTAACTTTTCAGTAATGAAAAGTTACTAGTGTTAACCTAGTACGATTTCCGAGTCGGTCATTGCGTGTTGAGTGCATTTAGACATGAACCCGACTTTAAGTAAAAATTATGGAAAGGGTTGCATGTCTGAGAGAGACTCATTAAATAAATCTTGGATGCCACTGAAGTGGGACATTCTTATGCACGAGTGGTTGAGGATTTTTCCTTTAAAAAAAAGCAATTGAACAATTTGCCATAAACTAATAAAGAAAAAAAAGAAAGACAAATCATAATAATAATAAGAAGAATTACTTGAAAAAACTCCAGACAGCATGTGTCAACACAATGTGTGTCATTTACTGGGATCTTAACGATGTCACATGCGGTAACCGTCATGCTCCGTCAGTCCTGTTATTGCCAATTTCAGCTCCTGGCTGTTTCGGGGCCATTTCGTCTTTAGTGAAATGCTCAATTGGGTTCAGGATAGGTGACTGACCTGCTCCGGCTAGTACATTCCACATGTTTGCCCTCAATGACTCAACACTTGTTCTACTTGTTCACGGTCCTGCTGCAAGTAAAGAACCCAGCTTTTGGTTTAATAAGGACGGGTGCTGTTAAAGAGAATAAAATCAATCGCATTAATTTAATCAATATAAGACAAGTGAGTTGTTTTTAAATAAAAAAAAAAAAGGAAGTGATGTTCATCCACCACTGATCAAATCCTCCTTTGATGTTGGGGCAATTTTCAAGCTAATGAATACGGCTTTTATAATGAGGTCTTTTAACAAACAGATGAATCATAGAGCCTGCAATCGGAGGTTTCATAATAAAAAACATTGTTTCGCCGTGACAGGCTTTAAAACCAGGCTCTTCGTCAAGGCTCTTCAATAAGCTGCTCGTGATCAAACGAAAGCACTGGCTGCTCTTATTAATGCTGGACTTCTCTATTTTCGCACTTAAAGGTCAGGAGTGGACATGCAGAATAGTTCAACCTGATTTACTCTGGGGGCCTGAGTAATTTTAAGAAGCTGCATGCTCTAAAAAAAAAAAGAAATAAAGAAAAAAAATTACTTAACTATAGTTTCATAGTCTCAAACTTGTGCAACAAAATCTCATCTTTTAAAGATACAGCTGTGTGATTTAATTGATTATGATTAAGCAATTTAATTGAGCTTTTGTTGGTCAGTTTTGCATTCAGAATCAATTTACACTTTACCACTTCCTATGGTTTTAATGGTCTAAAAATTTGTGAATTCCTTAAAAAAATGTCATACAGCTTTTGCAATACACCACTCGCATCTTTCTCAAACATACTCGCATTTTGTGAGAGTATCTTAAGTATTTTAAGTTTTTTGGGCAGTTGATGCAATACAGCCGCCTAGTGGACTAGCAGAAAATGACATTTAAACAATAATAAAAGAGCAGCATTCTATTGTTTTTTATACAACAGTTAGTTTCGACCAAGTAATATGACTGGACGAGAAGCATTCCATGAGTGATAACAGCCGGTAGCAGCAATGGGATGTTTAACTATTTATTTCACTCTGCGTCACAGGTGTTCAATCATTAATCACGCTAACTGTCAGTCACAACAGTACGGGTGAAAGTAGGTCTGTACGGTCCGCAGTACTGAAGAGAGAGCAGCTGCCTGCCAAAACCCACATTTAAAGGAAGGCATGCAAGCACTTTCAGCAAGAAAACACATCTGATAATGCCTTTGTGTTGTTTTATTTACGCCTAAGGCGAGCTACTAAGCTAGCTAGCTTCTAATTAAGGGATATTCTACATGGTGTGCACTAGCTTTACACTTAATTCTATTCGGGATTTAACCCCGGGAACACTGAAGTTAACGGACATGATATTCTAAAACGGAATAAGTGAACATATAACGACAAACTTGTGAGATTTATTGGACTATTCACCACCTCCATATTTTATTCTTCTCACCTTTTAGCTACATACTGTACTGTAATACTGGTAAAAATTTAACATTACTTTCACCCATGGTAATGTACACTGTCGATCGCGACAGTCGTGGTTTGTTAATTCCGCCAGTTGTGGAAGGATGTGTTTTGGTGGAGCAAAATACCTGTTTAAATAAACAAACAAATCATAATCTGTTGATGATAAATGTTTTTTTTAACCGTTGTATAAAAGCAATATCACACCTGAGGATTGTGCTGTTGTGCTGGATATCAGCACAGTTTTAGTAGTTTTTAAATATAGCTGCGTGTACCAAATCAGTACAGTAAACTGAAAATTGAATAAAGAATAAATAAAATAAATCACAGTGCTCAAAAATCTAATCGAATCAACAATCTTTCTCAGCTGTGAATCACTGCTCTACTTAAAAAGTAAGGCTGCACTGCGATACTGCAGCTAATCTTAGAATACGTTGAAGGCTGTACACATCCCTACGTGTGAGGTCTTAATAAAGGAAAATTAGCATACTTGAAAAAGCACATTAATTAAATGTTACAGTCAGAACTAATGTGGTGGGCTAAACAAGGCTCTTAACCCCCAAGTGCTCAGTTGTATAAATAAGATAAATGTAAGGCCATCTGCCAAATGCCATAAATGCAAATGAGCTGCTGTTATTAATTAATGAATCTACACCGCTTTGTGGCATCGATATGAATAAAACATACTGGTAATATTAATAGGCTTCAACAATTAAAATAAACAAGGAACCATGAAAAATAATTATCAAATGTTTCAGCTGATGCTGTCTGGCTATGTTGAGCAATTTATTAAGCGAAGCTCTTTTTACACACCGCTCACCACGGGTACGCACACCAGCACTGCCTGTCTGCGGCTTCGGGGTGAATAACTAAGGTTTTCGACAAATTATAAAATGTAAAACAGTTTTATCATTATAAACCAACAAGCTGGAAAATTACATGCTGTGTGTTTAAGATTAAGTTCTGATCCTTTTTTAAAAAAATAATAAATTTTTTTTTTTTTTTTTTTCTTGCTTGAATGGTGCAGTTCCTGGAATATGAAACGGTGATGCAAAAAGTGCTCAAAACGGTATTCATACGAATGAAAAGCTGATGTTTAATAAAAGATGGCTCTAGCTTTATGAAAGGTTTATGCTGTTAGTCAACGTCAATGCTGAAGGCATAAACAGAGGGATATTACAAGAATAGCTGCTTTAGTCTGTTTAAATCATAATCTGAATGCTGTTAAGGATCTGCGGCACTGCATGAAAATCACAGTCAACAAATATCATCCAAATATACTGATAAACGTGACAAGCCCGTGCCTTCTTCACAGACTTCAGACAGTATGAGGAGCAAAACTCTGAACAATAATTCCTTTAGTTATGGCACAATTTCTTGTCAGGTCAATAAGGTGAACATATCCAACAATAAAAAGCTTTGTGAAAGTTCTATTAAAAACACATTTATGACGTTCCACCACCGGAGCTTCCATTCTATTATTTCTCTAGAACATTATCAAATTTCACCAGGTGTAACTTCTTGCAAATAGCTATAGAGGAGAACCCGGAGAAAGTTTGGGGGTTGGAATGGGTCAAACCGGGACTTGAAAATTCTCATAAATGATTTACATTTACAGAGGACAGGATGAGGCTCTTGGCTGCAGTAAAACATTTGAACGGTGCAAAGGTTTTAAAGAAGGATTTAAGTCCGTGAATGACGATCCAGTCTGAGATGGCTTGGAGCCCACTGTAATCTGCTCCGTCCTGTGACATTCAGCAAGTGGAATGCCTGATCCTTGAAAATCGACAGATGACTTGTTGCCAACCTGCAGAAAAGCTGCATCTGTCTGTGGAAACTAGACACACATGAACACCACTTGCAACACACAGGAACTCGGCTGGGAGTTATTGCCACATCCCCTGTACACCAGTGGCCATAAGTTTTGAGAATGACACAAATATTACTTTTCACCAAGTCAGCTACTTCAGTGATTATAGATCTTTGTGTCAGATGTTTTTTTGTCAAGTTGAGAACTTGTGATCATTCCTCAAGACGTGGGTGGACAAACAAAAACAAACAAATTCTGACCAACTCCAAGCATTGATTATGCAAGAATCGTCTGCCATAAGTCAGGATGTGGACTAGAAAAAGGGTCAACACCGTAAATATTGACTCTTTGCATAAACTTAATGTAATTAAAAATGTAATTACTTCAGTATCCTATAATAACATCTCACAAAAAGATCTAAAAACACACTGAAGCAGAAGACTCTGTGAAAATGATAATCAAAACCTTTGGCCTGACCTCTCTCCAAGCCATGTTCACATTTCTGGGCCATTAAAGGGATTCCTATGAGGCCAGTGAAATAAAGGTAGGTTTTGCTCTCATAAATGTGCTCTGTTATTGTGCACAATAAAAAGTCCCAGTTTGACTTAAACATCCCTGATTTATTTAGATTTTTATTTCAGATATGGCACATTGTAAAGATGTCCTCCATTAGGCTCTCCTACTTGTCATTGCTGCTCTTTTCTTGTGTCACACCCTTAATGCCAAATAACTAAATCAACACACCGATCACTCACCTTGCATTTATATTTCATGTTGGGATCAGACTTCAGCCAAACAGGAACTCTGAGCCTCCTGCTGTCTGTGACATTTCGATTGACAGACAGGGAGACATGGATACTGTATATATTCTCCGCCTTTACATTAATTCTCCTTTTCCATCAATCTGTTTACTTTCCCTCTCCATCCCCCACCGCTTTGCACTAACACAGCAGTAATAATTCACATAAATCTTGCCAGCTGCCATGGATATAATCTCGTTATCTGTTTAACACTCAAAACCACCGTAAATTAAGACAAACGAGAAGAATTCGAGCTCAATTTTTCTGCACAAATTCTATCAAATGAATGACGACAAAGAGGATGAGAAAGAATAGTAAGGAGAGTCCTAAAACTTATAAAAAGTGTTGGACTTAGAAGTCAGACGAAGACTTCCCATGTTTCTCACATAGCCACAGGGGTCCCGGCACTGTTAACATGCCAGCTGATGAGGTGACTCAACTAAGCAGAACTGGGATCAGCCCAAGTCGAAGAACATGAGGCGCAAGACTGAGGTTATGAACTGCTTTAACAAGTGCCGGTTCCCTTGAGTAGTAGAACCGAAATCTAGGTTGGAGATTGAGGAACATTTTAATATAAAAGATATAGACTGATTTTTGCATTTCAATCGTTCCACAATGAAAAACTATAAGAGTTGTTGATAACTTGGATTCTCTGTTGAGGAGGAATGAAGCATTTTGGAAATCCTGTAAATTATCAGCACAATATGTATGTACGGGATCAAGGGTGCAATGTTTTGGTTCATACACAGTTTCTCTAAGTAACAATCAAATGATAAACGACAAAGGAAAGACCGCAGACTGGTCTGCGGCAGTGTAGATGGAAGGGGCTTAATTAGGATTCCCGATCCCCTGTTCAACCAGTCAGCAATCAGGAGACGGGATTAAAGTGAGGAGAGCAAGAGATCATCCAATCAATCGCAGGAAGCAACCGGCACACTGAAGTAGGCGAGACACAAAACATGAGAAACCTAACCTAGCACCAGCAGAGACACATCCAATACAGTATATACATACACTCAATGTCATAACATTGAATTAAAAATGAATAAATAAATAAATATGTATGGGTTATGGAAATAAGTTTCGAGACTACTGTAATTTTGCAACACGCCAACAGATGGCAGCACAAGGCTGAACGCACAGTCGCAGGGAGCACCGGACTTCATAAGTCAGTGTGCCAAAAGACATCATCCTGTGTACATCGGGAGTTGTGCAGCTGGTGCAATTTTGACCACATGCATTACCATGTCTGTATATTCATCATGACCAGAAAGTTAGAAGAAAGAGCAAATGTGAAATTCTGCATGAAACTGGGCAAATGATCCATCCTCGTCCTTCATGTAGAGGATCATTACCGGTGTTAGAACATGGGTAACTGAGTATGACCCTGAAGACAACGGTCTTCATAGTGGAAGACCCCATCATCTCCTTGATGGGGGGAGGTCTGGCAAAGTGCATGCTCATCGTCTTTTTCAACATTCGCGGCATTTTGCATCGATAACTCGTCTCCAGGGGCCAGACCGTCAATAGCGAATTCTACTGACTGTTTTTAAGACACTTTTGCTTGATGTTGCTAACAGGAGTCTCTAGTGTCATCATGACAGCAGAGTTTGGCTTTGAGGTTTCTTAGCGGGAGAATGACATTTTTTAAATCACATAATTATATATAACTCATTCATATTACCATTACCCTTCACAGGCTCACAAGAGGCCTGGAGGTTATCCTAGGGTACTCAGTAGGCACTAGGCAGGGTGCACCCTGGATGGGGTGCCAATCCATCACACGGCATAAGCATGCACACACTCACTCAGAACCCAGAGAAACCCACCAAGCATTACATACAGTAGAAGTATAAAAAGAACAATAATATTTGCTATTCTTAAATAATTTAACACAGTGTTTTCAAATCTATAGTGTGAATGGTACTGTAGGTAAATATGTGAATAAACATTTCTGTTATAGGAACAACCACCACAAAAATCATTATGTAGTCATTTCAGGTTCAAACCAGATTGCCATAATTCATGGCGTCCAAAAATGTGTCAGTCACAATGATGCTAGTAATGAAGAATCAGAATGAGAATCAGGCGATGTAAATCACATGATGTGCAATGAAAGGTCAGTTGCCAGTATGCTGAAAGGCTTGCCTGATAAATCTTCCAAAACTACATGAGAAAAAAAGAAGACAAACATGCCCAACAGTCTGGGCATGAGCAATAAAAGCTGTTGCAAAACCCCAACAATGCAGTCCTTTCTTTTTGCTTGTGATGCTAATTGGATGTCGGTGCACACTTTAATTTATTTCTGTGAACGAACCTTCATTTATTATTCCAAACACGTAAACCAATCAGTTCACCTGTTCATTTCTGAGCTCCTATTTCGTTTGGTAATGAGCTATCTGGAAATGGGAAGAAGAAGAGAGGAGAGGTCCATAATATATGCTTGATCTGGTAGGCTTGGAAAGAAAATGATATGCGCTCAGCAGACACTGTATCAGGAACACCATGGTAATAGTGAGTAGGACTGCATTTTTCATTACACCCCCACCACCAGCCTGAATTGTTAAGACAAGGGAGGTTGGCTCCATGGATTTATGTTGTTGATACCAAATTGTGTCCACTATCTTGTTCTTTTTTTCCCCCCTTAAGCTTTAGTGGTAGCTCAAATGTCTGTGGGATACTGGGTTTCTGATTGGAAGGTAGGGGGTTCAAGCCCCAGCACTGCCAAGTTTTTGTTCACTGTGGTTGCAAAAAGTGGTTATTTCAGTTATAGCCTTCCTGTCAGCTCAGACCAATCTGTCCAGTCTTCTCCTCTTGACCTGCATCTGCATCCAAATACATGTTTTTCTTTCTTCTTATGTACATTCAAATAAGGAGCATGTTTAGTAATCGGTGTAGATAGAAAGCACACAATCAGCCATAACTTTAACTCATAACAGATTAACGTGCCTCCGAGTGACGCACTGGTAAAGAGCTCGCCCTATCATCCAGAGATCTCGATTTCGATTTCCGGGTGATACTGTAACCTCTCACGGCCGGAGGTCTAGAGAGAGCTGATTGGCCGAGCTCTCTCAGAGGGGAGGGATGAGAGGTACGTAGTGCTCCCACATTAATCACGGCTCTACAGTCAATAAGGGACATCTGTGAGCTCACGCAAGCAGAAGGAGCGGATAGCGCTGTCCCCCGAGTGTGTTACACCGCCTCCAACAGTGCGTGAGCGAGCAGTTCAAAAAGATGCGGTCGGTGGCGTCACTTGGTTCGGAGGAAACACGTGATAGTCTTCGGCCCTTCCGACTGAGTGGTAGCAGTAGCCTTTTGATGTTCTGTGGGATTGAGATCCAGGAAATTTTGAAGCCGGATGAAAATCCGCCGGATGAAACTCTTTGCCTGCTAAGTCCCATTTGTAAAAGGGTGTTCTGGTGCCTCTGTCTGTCATGGGCAGCGGTGACCTTTTTCAGTGGTTTGGCTTTTCTGTGAGATTGGACCACACAGGCTGGCTTTGGGTGTAGATGAGCCTTGGGTGCCTCTGATCCTTTTGCCTGGTTTACTGGTATATCATTGATAATCAATGTTAGTCCATTCAACTGGCAGTGGTGTAGTGCTATACAGTATCTGATCGTCTGGTGCGTATACCATTCTCTACTTTTGCTTTTAATGCATTTATTGGTATTTTTTTTATCTTGACCTTCCTCAAGAATACTTGGAAGCCACCTCAATTCCAAATTCCCAATATCACATACAAGGCTTTGGACACTGTGGCTAGACAGAATGACCTAGCATGAAATTAGGGTCAAGCAATTCTGTGACTTCAGGAGAAGTAAATAAAAGTTGGCTGTAAGAACCATGAACCATGTCTGACACTCAACAATGAATTATTAATTCTTGCAGAAAATTTCTTTAAGAAATAATCAGCACTAATAAATTTTTTAAATCTGATAAGACAGAAGTCGCTGGTAGTTTGTAACAGCTACTCTGACAGCTGTTAGAGACTGATGCTAATGTTTAATCCAATATGTCATAATTTTCTCTAGTAGAAAACGCATGTTAGACTTAACTGATTGATGAGAGTATCAGGAATTGAGGAACGAATCCAGTCATAAGGTATATTAGCATTCAATATGTAAAATATCCTTCTCATCTAAAGCCACAAGTGATAATATTATCAGATAGAAATACAAGGGGCAGTCAAAACAAACTGGGACTTTACGTTTAACCGCTACTTTAATGCACTTATCCCAGCGTTTCACAAGTGGATACTAGTGAACCACTTAGATACCATCAAGGTAGAAAGTTTTCTCAGTACACTGGTGCCATGAGCGTACTGCTGCCTTACTTCTGAAACGCTGGCCTCTCAAGAACTCCTTTAATGGCCCAAACATGTGTAAATGGCTTGAAGTGAGTGTTAGAGGATGTGGCAATAACTTCCTGCTCCTGTTCCTGCAATATGTAGGTGGTGTTTGTGAATGATTGTGTGTACATTTCCACAGACAGATGTGTCTCTTCCGCAAGTTGGCGACAAGTTATATGTTGATTTTCAAGAATTAGACGTTCCACTCGCCTGAATATTCATCGGATTGACTGCAGTGGAAGACAGTGTTCTTAAAACATTTGCACCATTGAAATGTTTTACTGCGTAGAGTCTCATCACTGTACTGTGCTTTTTTTTTTTTAAGTCAGACGTTAAGGTGGCTTCATGTTATTTGATATTGGAAAGTTTTTGGAGGCCTTGGTCTGATTAACCTAAGGAGTAACAAAAATAAAGAGCCTGCTGCAAAACTAATAACAGTAAATCATATTTTAAAAATGTTCTAGGGGGGAAATGTTTTGAGTATATGACTTGGTCTGACACATGAAACTTTGATCAGATTCCCTCTTATCTGATCTGCACAGACTGGCACTGACAGCCCACTGTGTTAATATTTTACAACACTGACAGCCATCCTAAATTTTGCTCCTGCCTAAAAACCAGCAGTTATTCCATCAGCACTAAATCAGGTATGCGTATTATTACTTCGTATCGACGCTACGGGAAGGGCTCCTGCTGCAGCCTCATAAATAAATAACATGTATGCTAACAACACAGTTAGACCGGCTTCTCTGTCCTCGAGGTCACCTTCATGTCATGATTGTATCCATAAGTACCTTAAAAGTTGACATTGTCATTGTTTAAAGAACTTAAACTAAATCATATCAGGGGGTCATATCAGTCTTTCTTCATGGACAATTGTAAAGATTTGAACTGAAGGTATTCTAACAATTAACGCCAATAAGCTTGTTAAGCTCAGAAAGAAAGACGAATTTAGTCTTCAAACCCTAAAGACTAGTTTAAGATATTAGGGGTTATACAGACTAATCAAATAGACCAATAAACTCACTAGTCACTGTTGGTATGTTGCAGAGCCTAGACCTGACCAACTAAAGCAACCCCAGATCATAACACTGCCTCCAGAGGTTTGTACAGTGGACACTATGCATGATGGGTGCATTGCTTTATGCGCTTCCCTTCTTACCCATCACTCTGGAATAGGGTCTATCTGAACTCATCAGACCGCATGACCTCTTCCCATTGCTCCAAAGTTCAATCTTTATGCTCCCTAACAAATCCAAGCATTTTATTTCTGATTAGTCTCGCTAACAAGTTGTTCCACACAGCTGTTTAGACCCAATCTTGTGAGTTCTTGTGACGTTTTATGCCTTCACATAAAACAGCTCAATAATTTAACTCTTCTGAAATGATGACTTTTTTGGCCAGGCAGTGTGTAAATGTAAATGAAATTGAGAGTAGATGAGCCCAATTCTACAGTCAACTGCAGATTGTGTGAATGTGACTACTGTATGTGAAAAAGTAGGATATTTTTTCTATTGCTTTATTAGACCATTTTCACTTTCTCACTTTTCATTAACTGAATCCATTCATTCAATGAAACCATTTTTCAATTACTCAGTTTTACGATTATACTGTCCATGGAAATGTTTTTTTATCTCCAGTTTTTCTTTATTTTTTGTTTATTAGTTTTTAAGATTCAAAGCAAGATGTTAACACTTAACCAGCAGCTTCCAATTATAGTTTGGAAGTGTTTTACTGATATTTGTCTTATTTCAGAATATTTTACTTACACTTGCGGTGCCCATAATGTTTCCAAGCTTCTTATCAAATGTAAAGATTTTCTAAACCCCAACCATGCCCCTATGGTAATGTCCAAAAAAGAAGAAGGCAGTGAGGTCTGTAATGGAATGACTGACCCAGTTAGTTGACCTAAACCCAGACAAGCTGCTCTTCGGAAAGTGGGAACCGGTTGACTCAGTTACGGTCTGATATGGTAAAAAAATGGTAAAAATCCTAAGTTGTGGAAAAGACAGAAGGCTGCCTGTTGCCTTGTTGCATCCCATCCCACTGGGATACCGGCAGAACGTTGTATTTCAATCCTACAAAACCTATAGATTTTCAAAAGCATATGTAGTAAAACACGTCACAACCTAAAGGGTTTACGCAATTATCACCACACAATTATCAAATGCAATGCGTCTATTATAGATGTTTAATGCAGCAGGGAAGCTAAAGGTCCACAAGGTTCAGCATAAACTCTAAACATTAACCTACAGAGGTATGAAAATATAAGTAATCAAAACGAGCATGTCACAGCCATGCTGCTCCACTACGCTCTGTGGGGTTCTGCCTCCTGTGGAGATGCTCATATTTCTGCCAACGACGATCAACAGTCGCCTCGGCAAAGGAAGAAGAGAGGAGAGAGAGAGAGAGGGAAAAGGGAGAGAGTGTTCACGCTGTTGTCATTTCCCCTTCACCGTCCTCCGTCTGTCTCTCCTTCATCAATTCAAGCTGCAATTTACTGTCAGGCCCCCGGTTTTGTGAATGCAGCTCATGTCTAATTGTAACGAGTTATCAAGTGTAATGAGCTTTTAATGTTTTCACACACACGGAAAATTGCTCTGCGGTAATTAAGGAGTCATCATACTATGATGGAGTACTTAGACGGAGAGATAAATATGGTTTTGATGCAATATTTTGTATAGATATATCCAAGGAAGCAGCTTTTTTGTTTATTTAGACTTCACCTGGATTTTTAAACTCAAAAGGCATTCTGATAGCTTTTTACTTTTTTTCAGATCTCTTATTATGTTTAAAGGTTATAACCTTGGGCAGGACATTATACTGTAAGCACCATAAAATCCCTGAACTCGAAATAGCTTTTGATGTTTAAAGGATGACTAGCAGACTTCTATAACAAAGTCAGGTGCCTCTAAATCAAAAAACGTCCACTTGTGAGGTGGTCAAATATCCAAGGGGGCATCTTTAAAGCAATTTCTAGCGAAGATCAAATGCTTGGTATACATATAAATGCAGCTGACATTTTTTGACAGTAACCCTCGTCTGTTTTGTTAAAGGTGACAGTCGGTAAACCTCAACGATAATGGTTTTCAAATGGCGAAGGTTGGAATTCAAATGGAAACATCTATATTTCATAATTTTAGTTTAAAGATCATGTTACATCGCACTTACATTGGTTCATGTCCCAATTACTTGTAAAAATACCATCAGTAGGCTCTAAAATTCTGTTTCAGCCCAATCTTTTACACCTTTGTAATGCATGAGCCGATAATAAAGGAACAAGACCAAAGACTAAGTCGCACTTCAGTAGTTTAAATTTTACACAAGGTCCAACTTGACTTGTATGAGCTTGTGGACTCATGTTCATTATAATCAGCAGGCTCAAGCATAAAACCATTTTTTGGGTAGTGGGGTTTGGAATTTGTTTTCAAATAAGCTGTCGTTCATTTGTTCCTCAACAACGCTTTGCAGCAGCACAATGGGACAAGAGTGACGAGATCTCCTGGCATGATTGATTAAGTATCTCAGAAACCACCCATCTCAGAAGTCACCTTGTTGAGTATAGATCTGATGAGAATTTGCAGACTGGTTTAAGCTGAAATAAAGTGAAACAATGCAAACAAACTCTCTGCGCCAATGTTGAGCAGAAATGCAACTTTGAATACACAACAGGTTGAAGTTTGGTGGTCTATAAAAGTGCCGGGTTTAACTGGACAGTTGAAGATAATTAGAACATTGGAATTAGGACATTAGAATTCATTTACAGTCTTGACTGATAGCTAGGGCCATAACAACAAATCAGGAGTCAGGGGTAGCTCAGTGGTTAAGACATTACTGTAGACTACGATTCGAAAGGTCCCAGGTTCAAATACCATGACCACGAAGTTGTCCCTGTTGGGCCCTTGAGCAAGACCACTAACCCCCAACTGCTCAGATGTATAATGAGATAAAAAAAAAAAAAGATGTAAGTCGCTCTGGATAGGGGTGTCTGCTAAATTCCTATATGTAAATCGTTGTTGGTGCCTTGAGCAAAAAGTCAGAGCAACTTGCAAGCAAGTTTCTGACCAATATTTCAGGTATGAGTTGGCAAGATGCACTAAAAAAATATACACCAATCAGCCATAAAATTAAGTACCAAAACATTAAGCCCAGTATTGTGTAGTTTCCCCTTGCACCATCAGGAAGCTCACACAATGCATCAGAAGACCTCGGGGGGTGTCCTGTGGTGTCCGGCATCCATGGATTGGACTTGTTGGTTGTATCCGACGCATTTTGCTCAGTCAGATCGAGAACTAGGGAATTTGGAGGCCAGATCAATAATTTTTTTGCCTGCTAAGCCCTGTATGACGCAGGCTGTGACGCACTGTGTGTTCTGATACATCTCTGTTGTGACCAGCATTGGCTTTCCCATAGGATCGGACAGGAAGGGATAGCCTTTGGTCCCCACAGGCATAAATAAGCCTTGGGTGCCGATGCTCCTCATTAGTGTTATATCTGATCGGTGTATTATTTAAGCCGTGCTAGCATATTCTCTCTCACTTAGAGAATGTTGGCCTTTATGTTCCTCGTTCTATTATTCATGCACATTAGTGGGTATCATGCTTCCATCAGCAAAATTGCTAAAAAAAAAAAATTGTGAAGCGTAGCAAGCTGTGAGGCACCACAAAGTGCACTAAAGCTAACACGAAATCTGCTTGTCTCAACATCTGTGCTGCTGCTTTTCCCGCTCCTCAGTCAACATGTAAACACCCTAAGGGGTATTGTTCATGCATCTTTCTGACATATTGAGCACACAAGAGCCACCTCTACTACCCCCCACTCATCCTAGAGGTTGTTGTTTTCTTGTAGTTCATCCCCAGGATGCCGGCGACAGGATATGAGAGATGCAGAGATGGCAGGAGGAGCGGCGGGTGTTGAGACAATACACAGCCGATAGTTATCTGCAGCAACATAGAGTCGCGCGAGCGGCACACGGAGCTTCAAGCAGCATAATTCACGATGGCCTATCGAATGCGTTCGTCTTTATTGCCTGCACAAATATCCCAGCATGTCAGTGCGACAGCATCACAGGGTCACTGATGGGGCTATTTATGAGGGGCTTGGGAACTCAAGAGTGGGAGGACTGGGAAGAAGGAAGGAGTGTTCATGAAACATAATGGGTTCGTGAAGCAAAAATAGATTTATGAAACAATCATGACCATCAGGAATGGGAAATTATGGAACATGACAATTTCATATAGAGGTTATAAAAAATTCATTTTTTTCTGGGGAGATATCTAGGCAACATCAGTGGTAAATTGCTGTGGCAATTTAAATTGTACTGTTGATCAATTTGAAGTAGTAACAGTAACACACCCTCCCTGTTCACTGTTATCCAATTACAGTAGGCCTTGGTATGATTTACTCTGTAGATACACCACTTAAAAAAAGTCACCATTTTTGAAGAGTCAAATTATTTGGCAGCATCAAAACAAAGAAAACAACTAAGGATGTTTGAAATGACTAGAAACTGGTTAAGAACCCTTCAACACATTATCAAAACCAGAAAAGATAGTGCTAAAAAACATGAATGGAGATCACTTAAACACTTCATTATTTGCATGGTAAAAAAATCTGTAGTAAAAACCATAGCTTTGATTAATAGAGAAAGTTAGAGCAACCACTCAGTAACAAGTGGTTTTCTTATGACCACATAGCTGTTTAATCCCAACTCTGCGAGTTCACATACACACATTGTGATGAGAACTCGCAGAATTGGGCTTAAACACGTGGGATTAAACACGTGACACATTGTGATGAGAACTCGCAGAATTGGGATTAAACAGCTATGTGGTCATAAGAAAACCACTTGTTACTGAGGCTAACCAAAAAAAGTTTCAATTCGCTAGGGCGCATAAAGATTGAACTTTGAAGCAATGGAAAAAGATCATATGATCAGATGAGTTCAGATTGACTCTGCTACTGTGCGATGGGTGCATCAGGGTAAGAAGTGAAGCACATGAAGCAATCCACCCATCATGCCTCCGGAGGCAGAGTTATGATCTGGTGTAGGGCCAGGGGTACCTCAGTGGTTAAGGCATTGGACTACAGTTCGGAAGATCCCAGGTTCAAACACCACAACCACCAAGTTGCCACTGTTGGGCCCTTGAGCAAGGCCCTTAACCCTCAACTGCCCAGATGTATAATGAGATAAAAATGTAAGTCGCTCTGGATAAGAGCGTCTGCCAAATGCCTAAATGTGTTGTTTCAGTTGGTCAAGGTGAAACACCCTCAACCCTTCTTGCCCGCTGTGGCTCAGCAACAGTACGTGGCAAGTCAGCTGATGACCTGAAGGAACTGAATGACCAAGTTATCACATCTATGGACTTTTTCTTTCCTGATGGCACAGACATATTTCAGGACTTAAATTGTGAAACTGTGGTTCTCGAAGCATAAGGAATAATTTTCACACAATGGTGCATTATATAAATATGTACTTAAATGTATAGCTGTGTTTATACATTCTATTATAACCATTATGTGTTTATATATTATATTATAAATTAAATGATTGAGGCATGTTTCGAATTTACTCTGAACAAAACCGTTAACGATAAACTAACATAAACTGATACTTCGCCTAAAGAAAACTACATTTTAGTCTGAAACAGTTAACCATTCAGTAACACTTTCAGATCTCACAGTATGGTAAGATAGATCATAAGCCACGATTAAAGGTTAGCCAACTATTGACATGAGAATTTAATTTCAACAGATGTCTTTTATAAGAGGCTGCACATTAGAAGAAGATTGAGATGAAGGTAAAACGGATCAGAGTCTACTGTTTTTAATCAGGGAGGGATCACAGCCAGGCTTGAGGGAGGCATTTAGGATTAATGGGGAGATTTATGATTAATCTATCTCCATCTTTATTGCTCCTGGGTGGCAACAAGCGCCAATTAAAATCTACTGATTCCTGATTTAATGTCACTAGATGACTGGTAAGACTATGTTGGACAAATGAACAGTTTTAAAGATGTCTTTTCAGAAAAAATCCAAACATCTTGGTGGTGTGTAGACAGACATACAGTAACATGATTAGCAGCAGTCAGTTTCAGACACAAAGTTGGCTAAAATTAGCTATGTAATTTATAACATCATGCATTGTGCCCACTGTACAAGCGTCTGGAGGCAGCGTTATGATCTGGGGGTTGATTTAGTTGTTCAGGTCTAGGCTCAACAATTATGTTATGTGACAATAAAATGAAGTCTGCCAACGAACCTAAATGTACTGAATGACCATGTTATCACTCCTATTATCACTCCTTTTTTTCCTTGAAGGCGCAGGCATATTTCACGGCTCAAATTGTGTGAGAGTGGTTCTGGGAGCGTGAGAAGTCATCTTCATACATGAACTGGCCAACATCATGCCCACTGTTTTGCTGTAATCAAAGCTAAAGGTGATCGAATGAAATGTGTGAAAAATGTGCACCTTTTTTATGTAAGGCAGTGTATAAAGAACACAGTTGCTGATGTATCATTATTCTCATATCAGTATTAATATTTTGCTGCTTTGTTAAAAACTTACCTTGGGATGCTAAGTAGAATGTTAAGGTAAGTAATGCCTGATTATGCATGTTGGAACAGCAAGGCTGTAATTGTAATTAGTAAATATTGGTGTCTGTGTATTATTTTGATGTCCAAAAGTAACTTAAATAGTTAAAATGAGGAAGCCCTGAAAAGGTCATAAATGTGTACAAAAAAAAGGAGATAAAAACAGTCACCTTAGATGTCCTTGAGTTGCCTTGAACAAGTGCAGTTTTAAGGAGGTCTTGAAACACTTTAAAATCAAACCTCGAAATGGTCTTAGTTGGTCTTGTCAAAGGCTTCAGTGGGGCTTGAAATTACTCCAGAAGAAATCAGGGGCTTTAATGAGTCCTAAAGACACCTCCAATATATCTTTTGGTCCTGGAGGCATTCTGTAGGCCTATCTGTGCCTACTGGGTTATCGCAAATGTGAAGCAATGACCTTAACACTTACCTATCTTGACACTTACCTTTTCAGCAGTGCTTTTAACAGATGTAGAATATATCAACCATAAAGACAAATCCTTTACCAGAACAGTTCAAGTTCTTTATTTGTCATAAGCCATGTTTGCATTTTCTTTTTTAGTTTTAGTCCAAAGACCTGGCCATTGACTGTACAGAATGTCAACATATTTCTACTTTGCACATAAATTGCACATGTTCAAATATAACAACATTTGATTTCCTGAGAGATATACAGTAGGAAAGGGAAAATTAATGAAACAGGATAAAACACACCAGGAAAACAAGCCTTGAAGTTCAGGTCCCTCAGGTGCAAGCAGGCTTAAGTAGACCCTGAATTCTCCACATGTAAAGAGCGAACAGCGGAAACTCATCTGAAAGTGGGAGGATGTGTTTTTCCAACTGGGCTTGAAGGTGGTGCTGCTCAGTCCCTGATGTACCCGACCTAGTTCGAATAAGCTGCTCTAGGGTCCAAAAAAGGTAAAAGGAGTTCTCGTACCTGACCCAGTCTATGTGCTGCGGCTGCTGTCCCTCGGGCACTTTCTGAAAAACAGCAGAAAGGGTTTTAATGAAAACTCACATACTGTAGGACTTGACACAACGGCGAAATGTCTGGTTGCGAAGCATATTGTCTGAGCGTCAGAGGATACATAAAAATTTAACAAATGTTATATTTTAAATTTATACCTGTTAAGTCTGTCTAATGCTAAAACCTTACCTTATGAATTTACAGGTATAACATTAGACAGTAATGTTGTAATAGTTGAATGTTTATTAGATGTTTTTTTTTTCAATGCAGTTAGAAATGTTCAAAGCATTTAATTAAAAATAACTTGAATAATATACATAATTGCATGAGACTAAAGTATTACTACCACAGATAAATTAGTTCAGATACATTATAAAAAAGTGTCAGGTTTTTTAAATTAAGTTATCTCTGGTGACTTGTTTTGTATCACAAGCTTACTCTTGGTTCTGTCCATAAAGCCAACTGAATATAATTAAACAGAAGTCAAGCAGAAAACTTTCGATTCTTTTGAATGAATCCCAGAAGGTACTTGTTTACTTGCAAGTCTGAGCTGATAAAAAATAATAAAGAAGATAGCATATGAGTTTGTTTTATATAATGTGGTTTCTATACTACCTCGCTAACAAAATCGTTAACAAGAAAATTAAAAAAGGTAGCAAGAAAACAGGCAATTACAAAACCCCTAGTGTATTTCATTGGATGAGACGGCTGTTCAACAGTCAGAGGATTACATTTTTGCCAATTTCAACCCACTGGGTAATTTTAACTTACTGGGTAAGTCTTGACCCCAACACTCCATGCAAAGCACTATCTACCCTCTTCTGCATCTCCGATTGACAGGAGGGAATAGTATTCCATGCTTCCCACCAAGAGCACGGACAAATCTTCTTGCCCGCTGTGGCTCATCATTGGTACACAAACTTCCAAACTCTAAGTAGTAGGGCATATGGTTTCCTGTCCATTATTTGAACCAACCAACCCATATAAACGCATAAATAAAAATGAAAAACCCACTTTTAAGCCAGAGGCTACCATAAACTCTGCCCCCTTTTTTCTTTTCAAGTCTCATGAGCATGGTATGAGGCCAGACTCATAAAACTCACAGAAAGCCAAAGCCATGCTCCCATGAATGCATAGGGATGAATTGATTTTCTTAGTAAGGCCTGATCAAGGTGACAAAGATGAAAATGTTCACCCTGGTGTTTAATTACTTCAAGAAGTAGGACTGTCCAAGGTTAACCATACTGGGGGAAATAAACAACAATCTGCAGTAAAAGTGAAAGTATTGCATCAAATCGCATATCCTCCATTTCTTTAATGGAAGATTGATTGGCTTTAGTGGAGTGACATCTCCACAGGACATCATTCCACAAACCATGAGCCCCATTCTGGATTTCTGTCCCATTTTCCTACACATCTGGACACATCTTCCTACACTTCTTCCAAGCTGCTGTTTATTGTCGCAGAGCTGCAGTACAGTACATGTGCTCACATGCCCCGAAGAACGGCTAGTGCTAGTCTAGTGAACCAAGGGGAAAGTAACACGATCCTTCACAGGATCTCATAGACTCCAGGCCATCATCGGATTCAAACACAATCTCCATACCACACCCTGAACACTTTTCTATCTCACTACCAGAAGCTTTTGATGTGGATGTGGATTTTGTTAGTGCTATGATGTTTTCATGCAGAATGTAATTTTAGATTTCACTCGAGTATAATAGATTCAACGTGTGTCTTCTCAGATGCTTTTCTGCTCACTTTAGTTGTAAAGAGTGGCTACTGTATAATCGACAGGACAGCACCATCATTCTCAGTACGGTTGGGCGATATTCTGAACTTTTGAAGGCATCTCTATATATTCTAAAAGGAAATATAGGACGAGACAATATATATAGTTTATATCACTGCACTTTGATTTTGTGCAAAACTGACGGTTGTACGATTTGTGCTGTCTTGTCGAAATATCTCCATAGCGTTACATTTAAAAGTCAAAAAGTACAGATGAAAAAATATTCTACAGCACAACATTCTACAGCACCGGTACAAAGAGGATATAAAACTTTGTGGCGTGAAGCCTTCACAGCTTGAAAAGTCTTTTGCCATAAAATACAGCATGCTTCAGGTTTTATTCAAGTCCCAGAGTGATTGCAGATAAAAAAGACACATATTGGGCCCATGTCTTACTACATTGAGGGAGTGAAATGCTTCAATTCATTATGGTGTATTGGTCAATTTGTATGCATGACATGTTGAGACCTTGTTAATGTCCTCATTAAAGTGAAACTTATGAAAACGTGCCTATACATAATATTTATGAGGTCTGTCCAGAAAAAGTCCAGCCAAGACTGGTCTGCTTGACATCGATGTAACCTGGCAGCCAAGGTGAGTGGACTGGGATGAGCATTGGTGAACAATGATGACTTCACTGTAGTAGTCAGCGGGGAGCTAGATGCCGTTGAATGAGCATGTGTACTGTTCCTCCAAAAAAGAAACTATTTGAATGATTTAGTAGGCTTTTAAGGGACAGTGGAATGACTTCATTGTAAATAAAAGAGTGGCACAAAGGCTTCAAAGATAGTTGAGAATCTGTTAAAAAGTTTAAAGTGATCCATATTTTGGAAGGTCTCTAACAAGCAGAACACCTGAGAATGATAAACATGTATGGCAAGAACTAGAAGCGCAATTAGCAGTTTATTATGCACTACCAGTCAAAAGTTTGGACACACCTTCTAATTCCATGGTCTTTCTTAATTTTTATGTATTTCTACTAGGTAAAACATAATAATCTTTGAACAGTTGATATTGAAACGAGCTCTCTCAAGTCTTCATAGCGGCTCTAATCCAGTGGTTCTCAAACATTTTCTGTCATTCCCCACTTAAGGGGGTGGGCG
>JAOVVB010000026.1:4123840-4133967 GCA_028570985.1 Heterobranchus longifilis | reverse complement strand
TTTTTGACTGTGTGTGATAAACAATATTGGTTGTTTTATATTGAGCAGTGTAGTAAGCCATTGGTGGATGTGGCTGATGACATCGTGCTGTATTTTCATAATGTGGAATCTCCATTTTTATTATTTTAAAATAATTATCAATTATCAGCATTTGACGTCACACAACACATGCTACACATCCGGTGTCGTTACAACAGCAGGCAATCTGTCGGATTTGGGTTGCCAGTCTGAACCGAGTCAAATCTGATCTGGTTACTTTCAAATAAAAGAGTGTAATGGAAAATTGGATTTGCCTGCAGTCAGAACAAGGCCTGCTTGTGTCCTCCACATCTGTAAACTCTGATCAAACGTGGAAAAAAATTTATCTTAACTAAGAGAGCGAGAGAGAGAGATGTAATCTCCATTCTTTAATATAATGCTACAGGGAAACCTATGTTTAAACCATGAAACCTTACTGCTATCTTTTATGTTTGACTTTTTCCCCCAATTCAAATTATTACTGTAACTGGGCTAGCAAACCAGCTCAACCCCCCAAATGACATTTTGCACAGAATCTGGCTAAATTTTAAAGCAAGAAAAACAACAAAACAGCTCCACTAGCAAATACTCCAACAAATGAGCACTATTTCACTATAAACCTATTTTCTTTGTGTGTTTCGGGGTGGATTTTTATTTATTTTTTTTATCTCTGATAACTCCTTAAAAACTTTAACTTTGTTCCATCCTAACTTTTTACACTTATTTCTTTTTCCATTTTGATTTGTATAGTGCCTTTTGTGACACAGAAGCTCCACGCCTGAATCAATAATGAGAAAGCCGACAAGTAAAGCAAACCTCTCTAAGATCTTTAAAATGGAACCTTAAAAGCAAGTAAGAATCAAGAAAAGACACCCTTTCCTTTCTGCTCTGGCCTCGGCAGTGGAACATGAGCTCCTAGAGTAGGAACATGATATGAAATGATTGAATGAAAGTTAAAATCTATTACTCTTAAATGCCAGAAAGTAAAAAAAAAATCACAAGAAAAAACCAAGAATAACCCAAAGAGGGCTTAAGGAATGACATTTCTCCAAAGCACACTGATCTAGAGCTAGTAAGGGAAGTGTGGTCTCTTAGCAGCTATTGTCCTTTGGGAATTGGATCAACTTTCTTTTCATCACAATTGATCAAACATCAATAGATCAAACTTTTGGATCAACTTTCTTTTTATCATAAGAGTGTAGTACAGCAAATACCATTTCACCCCCACTGCTCACACTCTGGTGCCCCCAACCTGACACTCATCTGATGTCCCCTAACTCGTGAACAAGACCCCAAGATACTTGAACTCCTTTACAGGGGGGTAAGGACTCTTTTCCTACCTGAAGTAGACAATCCTTTGGTTTCCATATGTCATTATAGAAAATGTCATTCAAATAATAAAAAAAAATCTATATTCTAGATATAGACTTCATTTTCTGTTATAATAAGCATCGCCCTCCTGCAAAGTCATTCCAGTAGATGGAATATCCCAGTATTGGGATTCATGTTCATTCATCCACAAGAGCAAAACAAGCTGTCTGGACAAGAAGGCCTGGGGTGCAGGCAGCATGCCAGTTCAGCATTTTAATCTCTGCCTATTTAACCTTGGTAAACCATGTATTCATGGAGCTCAATTTGTCGACCAGATTAAGACCGTTTAGTTATAGTGATGATAACGCAAGAGCATAAACAGACATTCTATACAAGTGTGTGCATCTGATTTTGTGTGCAGAGCCACAAATGCGCATACTGGCAGTACATCCACTAGTACATTCGTTCATAAAGTGTATCTCTATCCATACATACATCCATCTAGGAACCTCTATATTCCACCTAGGAACCCTGAAGATTGGTGAGAATGGTGATTGCCCTTTTATGACCGTGGTAGGACCTCCGGTCAACATTTACACACACACACTCTCACGCTACAGGCAATTTGTGAACGCTAATTAGCCAAATCTGCATGTGGGAGGAAACCCACCGAGCACAAACATGAGAACAAGCAAACTCTATGCACACAGACCCCGAGGCAGGAATCGAACCCGGACCCTGGAGGTGCAAGATCACAGTGCTAACCACTATATTAATGCCACTGTATCAACCATACAGTAGTGTATTTCACTACTAATAATACTTGAAGCTATTCTTATAATTATTTGCTATTATATGTAATACTTATTTTTAGGGATAATTAATTGAGTATAAATGAGAAAACTTTTATCCATGCGACGACTCTCTTTCATCGTGTTGTATGTATATTATTGTGTGGTCTCAGGTTCTAATGAGACATATACAGGAGGTGGTGAGTGACGGATTAGAGTTTGAGCGCCCACAGCGTGCATGCGCGCGGCTAGAGCGAACGAGCAAGCGAGCGTGCGTGCGTGCGGGCGGGCGGGCGCGAGCGCGCGCGTGCGCGAAGGAGCGCATAAAGCGGAGCGCGCGGCTCCGGCAGCATCATTACAACTTCTGAAGTGGACCAGGACGCACGCAGGAGTCACATTACACAGAGAGCGCGCGCGCGATGCTGCACGGAATCGCAGACGGACAGCATGACGGGAGCGCAGAGATGCAGCGCAGAGATTCCCGAGCCGACTCTTTTGCGCGCGGAACTTTATAAAAAGAAGAAAGCACGGCATGCGAAAATGCGAGCAGTCGAACGGAATACCGTCACGTCAAGAAAGTAAAGGAAATACTGAAAGTTTTGATGTTAGTTTGTGTTCTGTTCACGATGGCGCGCAGGAAGCGCAGAGGATGAGCGCGCGCACGGTGTGAGAGCCGCGATGGAGCGCTCTGCCGCCTTCAAGCCGACCCCCGTGGCGTACGGAGAGCTCCTGAACCTCTCGTCCAACTCCACGGACGCGAATTACACGGGCGAGCCGTCGGAGAAGGGCGCGAGCGTGGTGGCGCAGGCGAGCGCGGCGGTGTTCCTGTCCCTCCTCACGTGCGCCACGGCTCTCTCCAACGCCTTCGTCATCGCCACCATCTATCAATCCCAAAAACTGCACACACCAGCCAACCTCCTGATCGGCTCGCTGGCTGTCACTGACCTCCTGGTGTCTGTCTTGGTGATGCCCGTGAGTGTCGCCTATACGATCAGCCAGACCTGGACGCTGGGTCAGGTGGCGTGTGACCTGTGGCTGTCATCAGACATCACGTGTTGCACGGCGTCCATTCTTCACTTGTGCGTGATCGCGCTCGACCGCTACTGGGCCATCACGGACGCCGTGGGGTACTCCGCGAGGCGGACGCGTGGCCGAGCGGCCGCCATGATCGCGGGCGCCTGGGTCATCGCCATATCCATCTCTGTGCCACCCTTTTTCTGGCGCCAGATCAAGGCGGACGAAGAGGTCACCAGCTGCCACGTCAACCAGGACCACATCTTCTACACCATCTACTCTACTTTCGGCGCCTTCTACATCCCCACGCTCCTGCTCGTGGCGCTCTACGGTAGGATTTATGTCGAGGCCCGGAAACGAATCTTGAAACAGTCTCCGCACAAGCCGGGCAAGAGACTGACATCCGCCCATTTGATCACGCACTCGCCTGGGTCAGTGGCGTCCACCACATCGCTCACGTATGGCACGGCCGAGCTGACGTCGTCCGACGGTTCGGCCTCCGTCCCGACCAACAGTCAGGTCAAAGTCACCATGTCCGACGCGCTTCTGGAGAAGAAGCGGATCTCTGCGGCACGGGAAAGGAAGGCGACAAAAACTTTAGGGATTATACTCGGGGCTTACATCGTGTGCTGGCTGCCGTTCTTCATTTACACTTTAGTCGTGCCTATCTGCACCTCGTGCCCGTTTTACCCGGAGCTGTTCGATGTGTTCACGTGGCTCGGCTACCTGAACTCGCTCATCAACCCTATCATTTACACCATGTCCAACGAGGACTTCAAACAGGCTTTCCATAAACTTATGCGCTTTAACTGCTGCCGATCCTGAGGACGAGGCGGTCCATCCAACGAGGAACGCGATGAGAATAGAAATCATTAGATTAGACTACGACTACAGTCACAACATAGGGTGCAAACAAATCACTGAGCATTTATCTTAAACGCAGCCGTGAGATAGGTAACTTTTAAGTGACATTACATCATCATGTTTATATCATTCCAACCTAGTATTTAAGAACTCCCATACAGTTTGCACTTTTTCATTATGAATGTTCTTGCTTTTGGGAAAACACATCACGTGGAGTTTGTTTTTGTATTATTTTTTTTACATTTCCTTCAGCACACAGTGGTGTGAAAAATATTACGCTGCGTTTTGTTGCAGATGGTTCTTTCGTTCTTTCTGATGCCACGTTTCTACCCCCTTTTAAAGACTCAACCTGTTATTCAGCTCTTTTCTTTCTATTCACTGGCTATGATAATTTACCGAGTAATTATACTGCAGCGCTGCCGAGTTTGCCTCGATTCTGATTGGTCAGAAGGTGTGGGTCGGTTTTCTATAACTGCAGCGTTGGCAGTGTAGATCTGGTTGTATGTTTAATACAGTATCCTTCCTATAATAACTACCACATGGCAGATGCTTTACATAAACCAATGATTTAATAATAATAATAATAATAATAATAATAATAATAATAAAAAAGAATTGCATTAGAAACGAGTCATTATTTAGCAAAGAAAGATGTATAAAAAATGATAGGGGGAAGGCAATATATTTATAGAAGGAGTCTCCAGTGTCAGAGCTTTGGAACTTGTCTCACAGATGTCCCAACTTGGCATTGTTCATTATCAGAACCTTGGCGTTCCTATATTAGCTCATTAGATCCAAGAGATCTGGTACAGATTTGACTCTGGATGTCCTTCCGGTAGCATCCCTCCCACTTCTAAACTGGGTTTGGGATCAGAACTGCATGCAGTGGCTGGAGTGTACAGTATGAGGCATAGTGTTAAGGAGTCTTGCTCAAGGACCCACCAGGCAGTGATGGTGTTCGAACCCCCGACTCACTGATCAGCACCCAGGATGAAACAGGATCATTTTAGACAGCTCGCAGAATGTTTGTTCTTGTGTTTGACATTTTTTAAAGGTCACCTGGACAATTAGCTCAAATCAGTAGTCTATGTTATGAGTTAGTGTGTGTTATTTAGTGCTCAATCTAGGATGATTTCTATGCATGAAGCCTTGTTTTTATATTAAACCGGTGGTTTAAAAAAAAAAAAAAAAAGTAAGATGTTAACGATGATCTTTGTTTGTAATTTAGTTCACCGTTCATTCAAATTCAAATATTTCTCACGCCACTATAAAGTAATATGCACAAACAGGCACAAGGACGTGACAAGGCAGATAGAGTTTTTCAGTAGAGCTGAGAAGCAGGATTGCGGCTCTTAACAAAGAAGTCTGAAATGCACTGGATAGAAAGAACAGAAAAACACAGAAAGAAAGGCACAATTTAGTTCATACTGGTGTAATAGAAAAGCCATTATGCTTTAAATCCATGGGAAAAGCGTGTTGATGGATGCACAAGCCTGTGCACATGCTACTTTTTATTTATTTATTTGCAAATTATTTTGTATAATCTGTTCATCTTTTTTGCATTCTTGTCTTTTTTTTTTTTCTTCTGCTCCTTCATTCTATCATTGCATTGTGGGTCGTTATTCGTGCGACACTCCCGTTTTTGACAGCTGGTCTGACATATCAGCACGCCTACTGCTGAAAATGGAAACATCAGCTCCCCAGCACCTCTAAGGACGCCAGAGGTGTATTTGTTATTTAACGACAATTTTAATCCTGCAAATGACTGTCTGGGGTCGTGAAGCTTAACAGTACGTGTCACGTTGTTTATCACCAAAATGAGCACAAATGACATAAATGCAAATGAACTGTGATCACCTTGCCATGGAGCACAAAAATCAACCGGACCCGTTTCCAGCGAGGCTGCGGTGTTGAAATAATAAGCATCCGTCAACAAAGCAAAGCTGCTGCTGTACTATAAGCTTCTGCAAATATACTGTATAAGCAATGTTCTGTACCACCTTTGATGCCAAAGGTGCAGATGTGCAGGTCAATGGAGTGAAAGAGCTGCTGCTAAATAATAATAAAAAAAATAATAATAATAATTATAAATTTTAAAAATACGATTGCGATTAAAGGTCATCCTATTTTTTCAATAGGAATAGAGATCTTTAAAAAGAACCGAAATGTACCAGCGCACTAAATAATCGTTTTCGACAGCGTTCCTCCAATCCAGAGAGCCGCTCTCCTACCTCATCTTCATCATTCAGCATTTGCATAAGCTGTGGAAATAAAGAAAATCCCAATTCACACACCATCTTGAGTTCATTCTGTGTTTATTAACTCTGTTCAACTGAACGTGGGGACGAAAAGTTGGCAAAACTGGACTTACAGGATGGCTTTGAAGAAGCAAGTAAATGTGGTTTAAGTGTATATTCTGTCCTGTGGGATTCAAAAGTCTGAGATTTCTCTAAAGGAAAATGTTCTTTCCTTATTTAACACCAAAATTTCCATTAAATGTTAAATTACTTTTTTGAAAACTTGATTGATTTCATTGCTTTTTTCCATTTTAGCCTTTAAACAAGCCATCTTACTGTACATGACCTCATACTATAAGAAGACACCCATTCTCCGAGTTTAAGACATGAAAATATGGAACCTTTAAGGACAGATTTGGACTTTATGGTATGGACGACAAAGTTTGTGCAAAAAAGCTTATGATTCGTTTTAGATCAAATGCATCAGTGTTTTTTTTTTTGTACGAAGCAGTGAAAACTGTAAAGGTCAGACATTTACTTATATTCAAACAGAGAACCGTGCATATTAAATATTTAAGGGATTGAGCATTTACTTTCTTTGAAATATTTCTAAATTTGAATGCTCTGTATTATTTTAAATAATAATAAAAAAAATCTCAAGACTTTTTAAACCCCACTATACACTGTTCTAAACATATACTTATATCTCTCTCTCTAGATTTATAGTTATTCTATTAATCTGTCAATCTGGTTTTTTTTTAAGGTGTAATAATTTGCTTTGCATCGTTTTTACAGTATTACATCATCAATGAATCACATTTTATAACATTGCTCATCCCTAACAGTTTCACTGTTAAAGGACACAGCTTTAAAAAATCTGAGGGGATCCAGAGAACATACGCATACACACACACACACACACGGGAACAGACACACCAAAACCTAGCACAACGATCACACATTAACATCCGAACTGACACGCCTGTGATTCCACATAATGACTTAATGTGCGCCTGGGATTTGAGCTCCGCGCTCATTTTTTACACAGGAACGGATGTTTAATGAAGAGGATTGTGAATGGAGTTCTCTGGGGACGGTCCTATCTGTTTCCAGATGCCAGAGGTGCCGTGTGTCGTGTGCTTTAAGCGTGTATATCGTCAAGCACACAGAGCTCCTTGTGAATTGGCTTATTAAAGAGCGGCGTCGGTGTGCATGAGGGATGAACAGGAGTGATTTAGACCGGGACAGAGTAAACAATAAGATTTGCCCTTGACAGCCACCAGATAAACACGAACATCGAGTTAAACACCTGGGGAAAGCAGAGGATCATGTTTAACAGAGCAAGGCTGTTGGGGGTGTGCTCGAATTCTGGATATTTTTCTACATAGGTTTTTAATGCTGTGTTTACCATGTCGGAACTAATTTTGCATGGAATTGGAAATAAAAAGGAAGAAGTGCAAATGTTACTTGCTGCTTTGTCCACTACATTGGTGGAATGAGCACAGGTTTCCGGTGGACGCCGAGTTCAGGTTACAGTCTTTGTGTACAGTATCTTCTACCTACTGTATGGTATAGTTTATACACATTTTGAGCAACAGGCTGTAAAGTGCCTAAAGACATCATGTAAAAATTGGTTGTCTATATAATAAACTCAGGTGGCTTAGTGGTTAGCATTCTCGCCTTGCACCTCCATGGTTGAGGGTTCGATTCCCATCTTGAGTCTGTGTACATGTATTAGCTGTATATGCTCTTCCTGTGCTTGGTGGGTTTCTTTCAGGTACTGTGATTTCCTCGCACAGTACAAAGACATGCACATTAGGCTAAATGGTTCTCCCAAACTGCCCGTAGTGTGTGAGTGAGTAGGGGTGTGTGCCCTGCAATGGATTAGCACCTCATCCAGGGTGTATCTTGCATCCTAAGTCTCTTGGTATAGGCTTCAGGCCACCAATAACCCTGGATACAGGATAAACGGTATAGGAGATAAATGCATATAACAGACTCAGCAGCAACCTCATTTCCCCTCTCGTCGGTTTTAACCAGTCAGCATTCAGCACTCATCCTAGAGAACTACAGTATTACTCAAGACTAAATTAAAAATGAAAGAAAGTCTGGCTATTTGGAAGCAAACTATAAAGCAATGAGGGGTGGCTCAAGACTTTTGTATAGTACACCTGCACCGTGTACAGTACACATGCTTTCACTGTAATAAACATCTGACATCATGCAAAAAAATACTTTGCTGCTTCACTACTTTAGAAGATTAATTTTTTTTTTCTTTTTCACCGTTCAGTTTGATGTGAAAGCAGATCTACCAAAAGCTCATCAGCACAGGGTGTTAATTTTCCTGTCTTACAAAGAGATCTGTTAATGAACGGACATGACAGAGATAATATGCTGCAGGGTTTTTTTTTTTAAGCTCATTAAGTGTAACATGATCAAACATTGTCATGATGATCCACACTGATCCATGAGTATTCATTCTGACTAATCCAAAGCACAATGGAAGAATTGATCATCTTTTAGAAAAGAAATATTAAAATACAGCTTCACTGCAAGCACACGCTGAATAATTTTATAGCGATTACAGTGTTAAAGCCGGGTGAAGAGAGAAACATGTGCTCCTGTTTGTGCTGGTGGAGCTAACTGTTAGCCAATGGCACCCTATCTAATTATATTAAATTCATAAATCTAACACAGCTCATAAGCATAATTTAATTTCAGCTATGACGGTTTTTTTGTAGCTTCCTAGACAACAGTCACAAAGGGGATCCTACTCAAGACCATATACATATATGTGTGTGTGTGTGTGTGTGTGTGTGTGTGTGTGTGTGTGTGTGTGTGTGTACAGCTATGGAAAAAAATAAGAGACCACTGCAAAATAATCAGTTTCTTAGGTTTCTTACGGGTGCATGTATTGGTGAGATGAACAGTTTTGTTACATTTTTTTGTTAATGTTTCATTTGTTTAATTTAAAGTTAATGACAACATTACAACACATTAAAATAACCCAAGATCATAAAGTATTTATTAACTCAAATAAAACAAAATGAAAATAATTTGTAAACAAATTATGTTAATGCTTTGGCTAAAACACATTAAGAAAGTCATATTTGATGGAATAACCCCAATTTGCAATTACAGCTTTCTTGAGTTTTGGCTCTCCACCAGTTTTTCACATTGCTGTTGGGTAACTTTACACCACTCTCTTTGTAAAAAAAAAAAAAAAAAAGCAAACAGCTCAGCTTTGCTTGATGGTTTGTGGCCATCCATCTTCCTCTTGATGACATTCCAGATGTTTTCTGGAGTAAATTGCAGTGGTCTCTTGTTTTTTCCAGAGCTGGATATATAATATAAAGTGTATATAGTAAATATAGTAAACTGGCTATAAATTGTGCCAGGTTATTAACATTGACAAATATAAAATCTGTACATCTTAAATTCTTTATATTAATGCATTAACAAAAGTGGTGCTGTGCTGCTTTGTACACACTCGTTTCTTTAAGGTTCCCTATTTTACTACTTCTTTATGAAGCTAGCACAGATCTCAGAGCTCCCCCAATGTCTGGCCCAATGTTGGCCTGGGTCCAACTGAAATATCCCCTAGACAATGCATTTTCTTTTATACCTCAAACTGATTGACTATGTTGGGGAATGGGGGGTGGAGGGGGTGTAGCTCAGTGGGCAAGGCATTCGACTATACTGATCACAAGGTCTTTTGGACTATACTGATCACACGTCCACACCTGCACCACATACTGTAGCCGCTACTGTCGGGCCCTTGAGCAAGGCCCTTAATCCTCAAGTGAATTTCACAGAATGGAAATGCTCTTTAAAGGAAATGTGGCTGGATTTGTATCAAAATCTTAAAAATGCATGAATTCAAAATTGGGAA
>JAOVVB010000026.1:4095238-4107841 GCA_028570985.1 Heterobranchus longifilis | reverse complement strand
AATGTGGGAGCGCAAGTACCTCTCATCCCTCCCCTCTGAGAGAGCTCGGCCAATCAGCTCTCTCTAGACCTCCGGCTCTGTGAGAGGTTGGACAACACGTGGGTCGGTCTGCGGCCCTCCCGACTGATTGGCAGTAGAAGCTTAATGTGGGAGCCTCCAGTGTCGGGCTGGAATTGGACACCGCTAAATTAGGGGAGAAAATCGGAAAAATTCGGAACAGGGGGATAAATAAATTTTAAAAAAGCAGTCAGTGACAAGAGAAATCAAGTTTAAGTGATATTTAATGTCTATTTATTTCATATTTTACTTAATTTACATGTTTAATCTAAATGTTTTGCTTTTTTTATAGGAAAAAATATGATTATAGCGTTGGAAATTGGTAATATTTTTGGGTGATTGGAATGGATTAACTGCATTTACATTATTTCCTAGGGGAAAATGTACTTTGCAATACAAAATGTTGCCTTAAGAACTCGCCTCTGGAATGGATTAAATTTATATGGCTAGGTACTACTGTATATGTAATAATATATTATTGAAAAATCTCAATGACATGTTTTAAAAATAACAGTTTACACAAAAGAACTACAGGAATTGGCAGTTCAAACTCACTTTAGAAAATCCCTTGGAATTATAATTATTCTCTTCATTATTCTCTGTGTGGTTTTTCACTTCCATTTCCGTGTGGAAATTGTACTTGGTTTGATTGCTGGAAAGCCAGCAGAAAGCCACATTATAGCACTTCTCATAATGGCTGCAGAGTAACTAAGTATATTTTCAACTCCACTTTTTTCCATTATGATTTTCAATTTCCATCCAGCTAACTTCATTTAACTTGAACATTACTTATGCTGTAATTTAAAAAGCATAAGTAATGCTTTGTGAAAATGTCAAAATAATTCAGAGATGGGTTGTTGGAACATTAAGAATTCAACCAGCCACTTTAAAAAGCATCAAACACTTTTTTCTTTTTTGATACAGCACTGTAAAGCTGTTTGCATGTGCACAACCCAACCAGAGTTTGGTCATTATCATGCTAGTCATCATTCATCATTTTCCTGGACAGCAGGGTTCCTCAATTCTACACCTAAAGTGGACTACCTGATTGAACTCACCACTCAATCAGAATGTTCAAAGTTTCCTGGATTCCAGCACTCCAGCAGGACTGACCCCCTAAGGGATGTTTTTTTTACTGATTAGTGCGTTTTCTGAATCCAAATTAGAGACAAACCGATGCAGAGCTGAAACCATTAATTTAGTGGTCGTAGAAAGGTGAACAAATCATAACCATGTGCATAAAAATCTACAAAAAACATCTGGAGAGCAGGACTTTGTGGCTAAATTAAATTAAAGTTAAACGAATATAAGGTTGATAGTTTTGGTCTGAAGATCAAGATTCCATTCAATTCTTTATATTTGAAATCGCCTGTAGAACATAAATAAAGAACACTCTTTTGTGTGTATAATCTGATACACTATGTGAAAAGATAAATGTGGAAGGAAAAACCCTGTGAGGGGAAAAAAAGCCTCTTAATTCTGCATTATATTTATGAGGTTATTGTAAAGCATTACGCAGGGTATATTTGTACTTTTGCTCTTTTGCTCAAATCTATTATCTGCCCTTCGATTGTATTGATTTGCCATTTTTTTAAACAACCTTTAGGTGCAAGAAATAAAATTGTGAGAGTTGATTGGATCTATTTATATTGACTCCATGATTTAAGTCCATCCATGACTAACGAGGGGCATAGTAGGCTTACATGTATTGCATTTTGCCCGGTATTTGGTGTGTTAGATGCTGTTTGAAAACAAACCCCACCCGGTTCATCTTCAAATTCATCTCTACGTTCTCATCTCTAAAGCTTTGTACAGAATTCCCTCTTTGTTGGACTGTGATGTATACTTATGAACAAACAGATCTTCATACATCCATAAATCTGTCTAAATCTGTGTAGGGTTGTAGGGTGGAACCTATCCATGGGGCACAAGTAAGTGAACCCCCTGGATTGTGTGGCAACAAACTCACACACCCAATCATACATTATAGCTAATTTGGAATGGTCATTTAACCTACGCTGCATGTCTTTATCTGTGAGAGCCACCATGCAGAATACATAAAGCATACTGTATGTAAAACAAATTCATTTCAAGCAGGGAAAGGTAATTTGTACTCGGTTGTCGGTCAAGGGGGGAAATCGCACACCTGGGTGGAAGAGATGAATCACTTCTTAATCACAGAGACACTAGCTTATGTATGTATGTTGAAGAGGGTGGATAGCACTGAGGTGGAAAGTGTTACACTGCTCTGTGATCGGGCATGTGCAGCAGATTGAAAAGATGTTGGCTGGCACTGCATAGCTAGTTGGTGGATGAGAATTGACAGATGATCAGGTTGGGTATAGGGCGGGGGAAAAAAGTCAATTTAATATAATAAGCTCCAGAGGTCAGCTGAGCCTAAAAGGAATCACTGACAACTTTTTTAAATGAGTGGGATCATATACAGTAAATGCTCAGGAATTGAGATAAAAAACCCACCAGGAGTTGTTTAACCTAAACAGAAGCTTACAGTAGTTTAAACCAAAAGATATGTGTCATGTACAGAGCTTTCCCAGGCGCAATGCAGATTTCACCAACATTAAATAGGTTTTTATCTGCTGATTGATTATATTATAAGTAATGATAATTATGATAACAATTGCAAAAACATGATTGATAGAAAGGTTAAGGGCCTCTTTCGAACCCTGGAATCATAGACTGACCTTTAGCTTTGGCATCACTAAGCCTGATTATATCCGATTATGCAGGCAATTCACACAATATACTCTCATTGCTATCTGGTATACAATGGGATGAGCTAAACATGAAAATTGAATCATGCAAATCAGGGAGACTAATTCTGTAGGGACTGACGGAAGAGCTCGCATACAAGGCAACAAGGCTTCTAAAACAATCCATAACCACTTTGCGAACGCTCGTTCCACTCACCCTTATTATGAACTCTGTGATTAGGATAAACAGGGAGACGCACCGAAATTTCAAATTGACACTCAGAGTTCGGCATACAAATGAGCGTCGATGAGCAATCATCTATTAGCACGGTGAAGACTTTAATGCATTTGGCAGCCTGTGAAAGTCAGGCCGGTTTGCCTGAAAGAACTCGAATGTCAGCTTTAACTGCTTCTTGACAGTTGTCGAATTGTACTTGCTTATATTTTCTGACAGGGTTGCATCCTCAAAAATACAGCTGTTCTAAGCAGAATCTGTGTGTGTAAACGTTCAGGCTTTAGGAATCTGTCTTATTCTCCTGGTGTTTCAAAGATGGATTTGTCTATCTAAGCTTCTTTGAATCAAACTAGTGCACAAAAAGAAAGATTTTGAAACAATACATTCTGAGAAAGACTTGTGTTGTTTATTAGTTCTTTGATCTGTAATTAAAAAAAAAAAAAATTCTAACATGTGATTTGTATTGGATACTCCAGAGTATCAAATATAAGTATAAATAAAGTTGAAAAATATAACCGGTGAGAAATTGTAAAGATAAAAATGCTTACCACATCTAATCACCCTGTCACTGAGTATTTTCTTGTAAATGCAATCTCTGACTTGGCTTGTTCTCTTATGGAAATAATTAATTTGAACAGTAAAATATTTTTTTTTCTTTTTTTTTTTTGTCCCTTAATGTTCTTGAACATGCTATTCTAATTTTCAATTTGCAAAACCCCCCTCCAGCTTAACTTCTGGAACTGTTTTCAGGAAAGTGCCATTTTATGTGTTCTAATTCATTAGAAAAGTGTCCTGGCTTCCTGTAACATTTAGGATAGATTTTAAAGTACTTTTACTCATTTATGAAACATTCAACGACCTAGGACCTAAAGACATTGCAGATATGCTCACTGAATATAAACCTAACAGACCGCTCAGATCGTTAGGATCGAGTCAGTTAGAAATACCAAGGGTTCACACAAAACAAGGGGAGTCGCCTTTAGCCATGATGCTGCCTGCAGTTGGAACCAGCTTCCAGAAGAGATCAGATGTGATAAAACATTAGTCACATTTAAATCCAGACATAAAACTCATCTGTTTAGCTGTGCATTTATTGAATGAGCACTGTGCTACGTCTGAGCTGAATGCACTGTATTTTATGTCTCTTATATTTTCAACTGTTTTATTTTGATCCTAAATCAAATTTTAAGTAGTTTTAAAAGTGCCACTACAAACTGTTTTTATTTTTATTTTAAATCAAATTTAAATAATTTAAAATGTTTTAGTGCTCTTGTTTTTTATATTTTTTCATGATTATTCTCTTCTCACTTTGAATTACCATTGTGTATAAAATGTGCTATACAAATAAACTTGCCTTGCCTTGCCTTACTTCTACTAATACTACTACTACTACTACTACTACTAATAATAATAATAATAATAATAATAATAATAATAATAACAACAGTTGGCACCCCCTTAAAGTTTTTTTTTTTTTACTCTTTTTCTTCCTGATGTAGTCGTAGCCAATTCCCACGTCTCTCTCTCTCTCTCTCTCTCTCTCTCTCTCTCCCTCCCATCAAGGCGACAACTACCAACCAGGGAGGCTATCAACACTATCACACACGTGAGGCCAGCTGACTGCAACTTTTCAGACTGCTGCTCACACAATTTTAGGGAGCGACATAACACACATGGAGGAAAGCGCTATCCGTCCCTCACAGAGAGCCATGATTGGCTAGTGTCTCAAGTGAGAGTGCAAGTATGCCATCCCTCCCCCAGAAATCAAAGCATGGTCAATCTAATCTTTAGGCTCCTTGCTGTGGATGGCAGTAGCATTTCCAGAGTTATTAAACTTGTGATCTTGGGCCACCACGTTTCTGTTTCACCAGAGAGCGGGAGCGCTTTTGTACATCGTTTAAGTGGTTAAATTAAATGGCTAAATTGCCATGTGCTGTTTCAGGAATCCTGTGTTTATGTACTGTAGGGGAGTTTTTTTAATACTCCAAGATAAGGAAACATTTATACTGCTCAGTGGTGGGGAAATGTGGAGAAGAGGCAAATCACAATTACTGTAGATATAATAATCAGCAGGTGACTATATTACATGCTTGTGGTTATGTAACACAATGCCATGCAGGAATGTAGTAAAGTAGAAAGTAGAGATATTTCTTATAGGATGTAGTGGAGTAAAATAAAAAATATATATAAAACTAATAAAACCACTCAAGTAAAGGACATATATGTGAAAACTGTATTTAAGTACAGTAACAAAGTAAATTAACACTATTTAATTACTTATCACCTCTGATACTGGTGTTATTATTATTATTATTATTATTATTATTATTATTATTATTATAGAGTATGTTGTATACATACATCATTTCATTTCTCCTAAAATCTGGGGCAGAAATGTCGTGATGAATGTACAGTATAGTTTTTCCACATTGACAAAATGTGGAAAAACAAAATGTTCTGTACTTTGGAATTGATAAAACAGTGCTATTTCTTTCCCTGTAGCATGTAGCAGAGTAATGCAATTGCAGCAACTGCTAGACATACACTTCCCATCACCAACATTACCTCACTAGATCAATATATCGTGATCAAAAGCAATAAAAAAGCAATAAAATTATTATTAACTAAAGTCATCTGTTGTAGCTTGACTGACCAAAACAGGTTCACAATGGCAAGTATTAAACCAGTGCAATCTATAAAGATATCACAGGTTTCAATATGTTTTCCATCGGGCTAAGACCTGTACAAGCATACTACAAGGCCATTCTTGTATTAATAAAAATGATAATTATAGTTCTCTTATGCTAGATGACTATGTTCTGCCATAGCCTTTTATTACCCAATCATTCTGACTTCCCTAATCATATGTGGAACACTAGTTTAATGAAATCCATCAGCCCTGCCTACAGCTCCTTCCGACACTGGCAAACTATCCTGACATGGAGGTACTCTTGTAACCAAAAATATATCACATTCAAACACCACATGACTCTAAAAGCAGGAAAAAAACTCATGACTCATAAGCAACAGTTGAAGTCTCAAAGGAACCGTGCTTTAGACTTCACCTTTCCCAGTTCGTAGCTGAATCGACAAGTGACCAAATTATGGGAAGAAAACAAACAAAAAACCCTCTATACTTTATGTTCTTATTGGAGTTACTTGGCTAAAATCGCCATATTAAAGTTTGCAATAAACTGTAACTAAATTAGGAAGCTAATGCTATTACTAGAGAACGGTAGCAACATTTTCGGTATAACAGCCTTCGGAGGATGTCACTTCTTTGATCCTGTATTTCTTACAAGACGTTATTAATTAGACACCAAGTAAAAGACAAAGGCATGTGCCTCTGGGACAAGTACACTAATTACATCTGATTATACAGGGACACTATGCTCATGAGCTTTATATCAAGCGATAGAACAAGGAATTCTTTTAATTAGATGGTGTTATTTCAATTGTTCATCTTAAATAGTTTAGCGAACATGTAAGGAATAAAACATGAAACATTAAAGCGAGTGCTAATTTAGGAACTGTAAGCTGGCTAATCTAATTATTTTTTAATTACAGGATGGCCTTTAAGAGGTGATTTGTAGGGTCCTTTGGATACACAGGGGATCAAGATCAGTTTCTAAACAAATATGTCGAATGCAAATATGCCAAAACATGAAGTTACTCAAATGACCACTAGGTTGACTACAAAAGTGAGTCAATCCCAATAGACCCCCATGTTTTGGTCTTTATAGCTAAATTTCCCATTCATGATAACCGTACTGGTGTGAATTTTATATGCAACTCTTCAAAATTATATTAAGCCACAAAATTATGCATCACTAGTGACACAGCTGATTGGAATCTTAAAGTTTAATTTACCAAAAGAAATGTAGGAGTTGAAACGGGATGACATGTACGGGTTGGATGATGGAGTTCAATCAAATGCAAAGTAGCATTCACATATAAATGAATGTTAGTCACCTTAGCATTGTAGCTAAGCTAGTGCTAAGCTAGCTAGCTTGTTGTAACTTAGGTAAGTAGTTGTGTTCTACCCAACATCCAGACTCTGTTCATTCCACCCATTTGACTATGTAGAGATTAATCGGGATTGCGGCCGGAGTAAGCTCCAGCCAAGATGGTGATGAGCTCCCATAGGTGAGCTTCAAAACCGCCCTTTGCAAACTATTGGTAATATCACAGAGGGTTTGTCAAGTTCTTTTTATCCAGACTATGGCTTAGATGCTGAACCTTTTTTGATCAAACACCTATTCATCAGCCTCCATACTGTATATGACCTCCAAGGGTTTCCTCCTGGTACTCCGGTTTGATCCCACAGTCCAGCGATATGCAGATTAGGTTAACTGGCATTATCAAATTGCCCGTAGTGTGTAAATGTGCATGTAAATATTGACCGGAGGTCCTATCACAGTTTTACAAATGGGAATAAATACTATAAATACTATATCTTTTTACATGATGCAGATTCATCGTAACATAATGACTGAGAAAATTCTAGATAGATAGATAGATAGATAGATGTTAAAAAGGTTTCTTTGTACATTGTACAATTTCGACTTTTAGCATTATTTTAGATCTCAGTTAGGCTTCTCGACTAAAACCAAAATGTTTACCTTCTATTAGTATTATGGTATTAAACTAACCTCTGGTGTATGCAGTCTTTATATATAGAGTCTTTTTTTATTTCAGACCAAAGATTCCTTCAAAGCTAACAACATAAGGTTAAACAGAACCAGCCCTAACACCACTCTAATGTTTATTTCTTTGGACTCATCTGAAGTCTGTAGTCTATCTGAATCAGCTGCATATTCACTGCACTAAAGGAGGAAATCATCTCTGCATGGAGCATCATCAGTTCTTACACATGAGGGAATGTTGAACGTTCTTGTATTCATGAGTTCTCCCAACCTAGAGGCTGTCAAATTGCTCAAAGCATTTACTCTGATTTTTAAATCCATTCATTTATCCTCTGTACTATGACCCTTGACCTTGGAGGTGTGAGGCCACAGTGCTAAGCACTTCATTGACGTGCCTTACTTGCTCTAATTCGTACTTTTTATTTGCTATGGATCAATACTTCCGGTCCGTTCTGTGTAAGTATGTAATGTTGTATAAGTCTGATGTCCAGAAATGACATACAGCATATACTGTACATATTAAAAATCCGAACTACACACCATCCTTGACATGTTTTCCCAAAAAACAAGAAGGCCTAATGACTAGAGTTGTGCGGCGGATTCAAAAAATTCGAGAGTGGTGAGCGAGTAGGGTGATGTCATGTGCCCCAGGGTCTTCAAAGGCAAAAGGACAGAATGTCGCCAATTGATTACTGCTTCAAGAACAACCACAAAAGTACTGCACAAGCTTCTACAGCACTTTCACCCTGCCACCGAAGAGAAAAAAGACAGCTGCGTCCAACGCAAGGCCCTCGTTCCCACCTGGGAAAGCTGCCCAGCTGCCGGATGTCACTTTAGAATCCCTTCTGCAGCCACACCCAAGGAAAGCTGGAAGCCCACTCCTGCCCGCTGCCATCATTACTCGCCCGCCTTGTGCCCACATGCCACCTGGGCACCGCCTCCGGACCAGCATGTGCACACTCTTACTACTTTCCTGCCCTTTTTTTCTTCCTTCTTGACCCTTTTCCCGTAAGACCTTGCCTCATGTCTCTGTGTCTGTGGTGCCACGCAAGCGAAAGATCTTCAAGTAAACCGTGCCGTGGGCTTCACTGAGTTATTCTACAAGACTTTATATAATAGTTGAAACCTTGTTCTCATTGCAGTTATCCCTTGGATTTATCCTATACACATACATACATACATATCTACAAACACATATGTATTTTTCATATCCACGTGGACACCCACAGTTTATCTGCAGTAAAATATTTGAATGGCGCAAACATTTTAAAGAATGCTGTATGACAATGTCATGAATGACAATCCTGGCTAAGGTAACTTGGAGTCCACTGCAGTCATTCCTGTGAACATTCAGCGAGTGGACTAATCCTTGAAAACTGATGGATAACCTGTCACGAATTTGCGGAAGAGACGCATCTGTCTGCGGGAGCTGTACAATCATTCATGAACACCACTTGCACATTACAGGAACTCTGCTGGAACTTATTGCCACATCATCCGTCCAGTCTTGACCTTGCTCCAAGCCATTTCCACATGGCTCTGGCATATTGAGGCAACCTTCTACCATGGTGGTCTCCAACACTGAAACACTGGCATAAGTGCATTAGTGTAGCAGGGGATTGCATAAAGAAATAAAGGGAGTTTTTTCTCTCGTAATTGTGTTCTAATATTCCACTCAATCAAAAGCTCGTTTTGACTTCAACACCCCTCATATATTCTTAATTGTTTTTGTTCAGTTTGAATGACCTTAGAGGGACTTTCTCATAATAAAGTAATGACTTGGGAATTCATTATTACTTACAGAGTCGTCAGTACCCAGTAATAATTAGTAGTTTTTTAGTAATGACTAGATATATATATATATAAGGCTACACATTCATTTCTTTCATTTTTAAAAAGCCATTGTTCTGTAACCGTGGGCACGTTTGAAAATTAAAGCAAAAAATAAAAAAGCTTTACATGGTCTTTCTGGGAACCTGACAACCATAGAGTTTTGCTTAATCCTTTATAATTGCAAAGTCCTTTTGAAGCTCAAAAAGGTCACTCCAGACGAAACAATACAGATCTCGAAAGGCGCAAGCACTCCAGCCTTTCCACAATGTATTGATTCTTCCTACTGAGGAAGAAGGAAAGAGAAAGTGTGAGATTTAGTGGGCTTTTGATCTCTGGCTTGCCTCCAAATGCAGATGCAGCAGGCAGCTTGAGAGGCAACGGGGGATTACATTGTTTCCTAACGTTGAGTGTTTCCACCGAGTATTTCCATGCCTCACTGTGTATGGTTTATTCAGATGTAAATGCCACTAATTTATGATGGGAACATAAAACGGCATCAAAGCAATTGAACACAGTAATAACCATACCAGTAAAGATTGTGTATGTCGGGATGCACAGAGTTTGCATACAGTAAACCTGTTGCTTTATAGAGTTAATTTTCTGATCTAATAATCATTACACAGTCAAAAGGTGCATGTTCTTTTTAATTGGTTCTTGGGAGGGCACTAATTAACCAATTAATTAATCTCACAAGCACACTGTATTTTTGATTCTATTCCTCTTTTCCGATCCGATGTTATTTCAGCATCTAGCTATATAAGCATTCTGTCAGCTCCTACTTACAACCGGATAATTGTATTCCTTTCGATGCCCAGTCGTCTCGCATCCTTGTTGTGATTCTCTGTGTATCTCAACCCTGCTCTGGTTCTTTGACCCTAGATTTGTCTCTCATGATTTGAAGTTAACTGACCTTGCTCTCAAAGGATTTTTCAGCCTCTCAGCCCTCGCTCTATATTTTTGAGTTTCACAATTGCCTTTTGCTTCAGGCTCATAATGTGGAAGTGTGAGTGGATTATTTAACTTTGATCTTCACTTGCTCACTTTGTTGTCTGGCAACTGCCCTTCTCAAGGTAAATACCCGAGTAAAGCATGCATTTCAAGAGGAACCAGGAGGACCGAGCAATGTTCTCCTCAACCACTTCTTTGTCCCTGCCATGATTCACCCTTAAGCAATCATTCATTCAACTGTGGTTATGGAGGCCAACCATGAAAGAGAATGCTTTTGGGTTTGTGGCAGCAGGCGTATCTGCACTAGGCACAATTCCAGCAACTAACCACAAGCTGGCATCCTCAGATCAGTTCCAGTTCCTCCACCCTCCGGATGCAACCTCCTAGCTTGAATATTTCCACAACTCATTCCCAACCTCCTCCATGGAGATGCCTCATTTACACTGCTACTTGGGTTATCAACCCCCCTGTTTCCCCATTAGGTGGAAGAGGTAACTATCCCATCTGTACAGCTCTTTCTGCGCCACAGTAAGAGAACCTGGTTGTGAGCCAGATACCAGCTGTGATGTAAGACAAGTGCTTTCAAGTGGTTTCAAGCTGATTCATGCCACTCGGCAGCACCCGTTTGTCCTATCGGCCAGAGCGTCATCCTCTCAACAAGGGACATGCCTGTAAGGACAGTCTCTCACAAACTTTCACCCAGGTTCACCGTACCATTTACAATCACCAGACCTTCAACCATGCACCACATCAATCCTACCTTTCATGTCACTCAGACATCTAGTTTCTTGTCCACTTTCCCCTCCCTCTTGTCCATATCCTCCTCCTTAGCTCTTAGACAGAGGTGATCTATTTATGGTTCATAAACCTCTAAATACATATTGCTGAGGTTAGGTCTGCAATACCTTGTGGATTGGAATGGCTACAGCCTGGAGGAGAGCTGTTGGGTACCTGCCAAATTTAATCAGAAACCCAGCCTTAACCCCATCTTTCACAGGCAACACCTGGGAGCACCAGCTAGGACTTTTTTTTTTCATTTACTTCATCTGAAAACTCCACTTTTGGATCCTCTACCTGACCAACTTCACCATCCCCCTAACTGTATAGTATAATCAGACATTTAGACTCTTTCACCGAACACATTAGACAACTAAAGTATGTTATTATAAATGCTATACAAAAAAGTATATGCACTCACCGGCCTGTTCATTGGATAGACCTGTTCAACTGCTCGATATCACAAATATGGCAGCAACTTAATGCATTTAGGCATGTAGATATGGCCAATACGATCTGCTGAAGCTGACACTCAGAATGTGGAAGGAATGTAATTTAAGTGTCTTTGAACATGGCATGGTTATTGGTGCCAGAGGATAGAGTTTGCATGGCTCTCCAAAATTGGACAACAGAAGACTGGAAAAATGTTGCCTGGTCTAGTGAGTCTTGATTTGGATGGTATGGGCAGAATTTGGCATAAACAACATGAAAGTATGGATCCATACTGCCCTTGTACTGTATCAATGGTTCAGGCTGCTGGTGATGTAATGGCGTAGGGGGGATTTTCTTGGCACACTTTAGGTCACAAAACTAAAATCGTATGAGACTGGATTCTTCAACATAGCAATGAGTTTACTGTACTCAAGTGGCCTCCACAGTCACCAAATCTCAGTCCAACAGTCCTTTGGGATGTGGTGGAAAGGGTGATTCACATCACATGAATATGCAGCTGACAATTCTGCAGCAATTGTGTGATGCTATCATGTCAGTATCAACCAAAATATCTAAATAATCTTTCCAGAATCTTGTTGAATCCATACTATGACGAATTAAGACAAACCCAGCACAGGCAAGTATTTCTATTACAAACAGAACATTATCTACAACTTATAACCATAACTTGTCCTCTCCTCGTGCTGAAAAAAAATCTGGAATAATACATTTTATGATAATTACTGTAAAACTATGTTGACTGGATAAAAAACTAATTCATTTACATCAGCTTGAGCTTAGTTAAAATCCGGAAGCAAAGGCACTTAGTAGGAAAGAAATAATGACCATAATCTTGGATTACTCCACTGACTCCTAATCAGATTTACAAGTTTGATTTTAAAATGATAACAATGGCATTAAAAAAAAATTTAAAGAAAAAAAAAAATATATATATATATATATA
>JAOVVB010000026.1:4007642-4023293 GCA_028570985.1 Heterobranchus longifilis | reverse complement strand
AATCGATAAAGAGAACAATGGTATTATTCTATTGCACACGAACAATGTGCCAGCCTCTAAAGCTGCAACTTGATTTAAGACGCTCGGGTGTTTATCTCCTCACCCCGCCTTAGTCAAACAAATTATCTCTGAGTGAGAGCCGGACAATGTCCCTGGTCTGTAGGAGGACATCGTTATCACTGCAGGAAGTATCTGACGTGATAAATCGATGGATAACACGCTGCCAGCTTGTGCAAGGGACACATCTGTCTGTGGGAACTGTACACACAATCATTCACCCACACCACTTGCACGTTACAGGAACTCGGCTGGGAGTTATCGCCACATCCTCCGTACAGTCCTGATCTCATTAAAGGAGTTCCTGGGAGGTCAGAGTTTTAATTCTCAGAACTTTTTCACTCACTCATTGTCTATACCGCTTTATCCTGTATGCAGAGTAATGGGAGTCCTGGAGCCTATCCCAGGAGACTTAAAGCACAAGGTGGGTACACCCTGAACAGGGTCCAATCTACTGTATGACATGGCACACACACTCACATTGACAATTTGGGAATGCTAATTAGCCTGATCTGCATGTCTTTGGACTGTGGGAGGAAAATGGAGTATCCGGAGGAAACCCACCACACACGGGGAGAACATGTAAACTCAAACATGTACCCGAGGCGGGAATCGAACCCAGAACCTGGAGGTACAAGGCAACAGTGCCAGCCACTAAGCCACCGTGCCATCTACTTTACTCTAAAAGTCTTGGTTCGACTTGTATATCCCTTCTACTGTACTACCAAAAACCTGGTATTCATCATTGATTTGCTTTCTAATTAGCCTAAAGAGTTTCAAACGCATTCTAATGGATATCTGATATCCCAGATTATCTAAAGCATACTGTAGAATATTTCCACTAAGTCTATCAGCATGTTCAGTTTCGTGATTAGAAAAGCATCAATTTGGTTCTGATTCAACCTCAGCGCACACACTAATCCGTATAAAAGCCGCCTATAAGTATAAGTGGCCATCCGAGCTTCACTGTAAGTGGAAAGTATACAGAATCCCTGACCTCAGTCAGAGTTAATAAGGAGAGGAGCTAAAACCAGACTGCTTTCTCATAAATCTGTTTAGCAGGCAATAACCTGGGGTCACTTTCACAGCACCACTGGAGCCCAGTCGGAGTTCCCACACTCATTCTCACTTAAATGTTACTGAAAGCATTAACTTCGGAGAACTTAGATAAATGTGCTGCTGATGCAACCCGTAGGATCGAGGATCAAGTTTCCCTCAATGTCGCATGCCTCCAAGATTTATTCATTTAGTCATTTATTTATTCATTTTTATTCTTTCTTCCCTCACTGATTTCCCTCTCTCTCTCTCTCTCTCTCTCTCTCTCGGCTGCTATGCCCTGGCACACACTCTACGCTGGTAAACACTTCTCACATTGTGCCAATTAGCAGAGCCAGCCACTCCAGGCACATCCGTCTAACGTCACACGGGGCAGATGTAATGTTTCTTTCATGCCCACATGCACAAATCACTCATTCTTGAAACAAGCAGCTGCGTGCCACTCTCATGCCTTTAAACAACTTTTTCTTTTCTTCCCCCAGAGCAGCGCTACCGCACTTTAAGTGCTGGATCAAGTTCTAGCACTGACCTAAAAACATACAAGGGGCTTTCAAGGAAATGTGGGACTTTGATTTTGCAGAACAACAGAACACAGTTATGAGCGGGAAAAACTACCCGTACTTCTCCACATAATCCCCTGCTACACTAATGCACTTATCCCAGTGTTTCACTAGTGCTTGGATACCATCGAGGTAGAAAGGTTTCTCAGTACACCAGAGAGATGATCAGGACTGCTTGCTTCCAGTCGGAAACCCTAGCCTCCCAGGAACTCCTTGCAAATGTTTTACTTTCGGACAATTGAAAATTAATCACCGTCATGGTGGTAGCAGTAATTTACCTACAACCTGGCTTATAATCACACCAGATAATGATTTACCTCTAACAGCCGCCCCCACTGAATCGCTTTCCTCCATACCTTGCTTTTGAAATTTACTTTTAACCTCGACATTAAAAGTTAAGACTCACCTTTCCCTTCTCCTTGAGAGGTTCGATGGTCAGACTGTCAGCACCAATGTCCACAATGGTGCCCAGCTGGAACCCATCAGTAGGGTGAGGCGCCCACACCGGCTTCCCATCATCCATCTCACCAACACTGCAAACAGGACGTAGTACACTTATTACATTATCACATCACAGTAACTATGATACTCATACATTTTCAAATATTATGTTGAATCATTGGTCAGCCACATCTCAGCAATTTCAGCAAGTGTAAAACAGAATAATGGCATTGTCGTTGTTTTATTTTGCTACAGAACTCTTTTAAATATCCACTTTTATGTGAAAATAATAATTTTAAAAATCGCAATTATTTTGCTCAGTATTGAATTACTACAATTATTTAGCCAACTTTGTGGCAAAACTAGACAAATCCAATTTGTATATCCAATATATATATATATATATATTTATATATAAAAAAAATCATTTCAACTGCAATTTCAACATTTATTGAACTATTATGAATGGAATTAAGATGAAAATATATTTTGTACTTCATTACTGTTGTGTAAAAAATTAATGAAATCTCAATAAGTAAAATGTGCAAATATTTATAACACTGTAGTAAATTTGACTTAAAATGTTAGCAACATTGTAACAAGAGTCTAAATATTTTACTGTATATGATAAAATAAAAAATAAACCAATACAAATAACCAAGGAATTTATTGACTGATGAAATTAAACCTTGTAATTTAACTGAAACTTTAGTCACGAATATTGTAGTTCATTGTGCTGAATTCAATTCAATTCAGGAAGCCACATAATCATGTACAGCGTGAAATATCATTCATTTTATAGCATGTCTTGAATCATTGTCCATTCTAACACGTTTTGAAACCATTTGAGTTTCTCTTTGAAAATGCCAACCAATAAACTCCAGTCTACCACTGAGTTCAATATAAAACACCTCAACTCAAGAACTCAACTCAAGAACTCATCAAAATCAGCTTCAAGTTAAAACTTCAATCCATAGATAGCTGCGCATACAGTAGACCAATATATCCATATACTCTCTAATATATGAGCTAGAAAGTCCCAAACCTTTGGGAAATGATGGTCCACATCTGGGGTGACCAACCATTAATTTTAGCATTTAATAAACAGCGAAAACAACATGGGATGGGATGTAGTGTTTGTTATAGGGGGATAATCAAGTAATATTTTCTTTTTTATTTATTACAGAACAATATCATACATTTTATTTATTTATATTCACTCACTTAATCCTTCATCTATATCACGTATCCTGTACAAGGTCACGGGATGCCTGGATCCTATTGGGCACTAGGTGGCGTAGACCCTGCACGGGTTATCAATCTATCGCAGGGCACACAAGCATGCACGCACTCACACACTCACTCTACAGGCGATTTGGAAAAGTCTGCTAACCTACTGTATGTCTTTGGACTGTGGGAGGAAACCAGAGTACCCAGAGGAAACCCAAAAGGATGATTAAAACATGCAAACTCTATGCACACAAACCCGAGGTAGGAATCGAACCCTCAACACTGGATCTGGACCTTTACCCATTTATCGTTATGTTATATTTTATAAATGTCTATTTTAGCTTGTTCTATAACGATCACTGTACAAGCTATTAGAGTTGTTTCCTTTTCATTCTTCTTTATTTAATAAGACGTCTCACTACTAAGAACCCACGAAGCTTATGAATCACTAACACTGGAGACTCCTTCAAAAACTGCTAAGTAATATAATTGTACAGTATCAACACATGTAACTCATTTGCATACACAGGGTCTACACCATCACCAACTGCAGTGGTAATGTATTAGGATTACTATAAGCCTGAGCTTTGCCTTATAGCTGCCTTAATAGTTTCATAAAATAAATCAACACATTCTGACTACGCAGATCCGAGAAGGAACAGTGCTGTGGTAAAACCAACTTTATTTACCTAGCATGACTAACTGAAATAAATCTTCTCTTTCGCTTCAGTCCTAAATTTGTCCCATACTGCTCCCCGTACCCAAAGAGACAAAAAGGCCTCAGCCCTGGCCAGGTCCCAGTTTCCAGCCTGAATCAGAGTCTCAGTGTCAAACTATTAATTATTCGACTCAGGCTTGCCCAAATCACTCACCATGTGTGACAATCAGCACATTCTCTCCTCAGAGCAACAGAAAACCAGTCGAGGCTTCTTCAAAACCACCAATCGGGCAAGACACTGCAGCTGGCTCAGGTTACACGCTGAAATGTGCCAAGCCTCGAGGGCTTTCTTTAATTTTACTACTCTGATAACAATCTGGATTTTCTTTTCTATTTTACATTCATCTTAACCTAGATTGAAATAATGATGTTACGTAATGTCGAGATGAACTGTGTGACAATATAATGAACAATACAAGGTATCACGTTTGTAACACGTGTGTTAGACAGACTTTCTCGTTGTTGTTTTTTTTTCCTAGTGGAATAGTTCTCCAGGACTTTTTTTGGACTCTCATTTTTGGCAAGCTTTTGGGCTCTCGTACCTGAGCAGTTTCAGAGGAATGTTTTTTTTGGTTTGTTTGTTAAGCCACACAGTGACCTATATATATCATTCAGGCATGAAAAAAATCTAACTTTAGGCATGAACCAGTGAGAAACCGGCGCAGATGATGACAGACGATCAGGCCGGTGATTAGTATACTGGTGATGCTGAATGCTGAGTGGTTGGAACAGGCGAGAGGGGAAATGAGGTCGCTGCTGAGGTTTTTATATAAACAACACATTTTTTAATTGCATCTTTAGGCACTTTGGAGCCTTCATCATCATCATCATCTCATCATCTATACTATTTTCTCCTCTATACAGGGGCCCTGAAGCCTATCCCAGAAGACTTAATGGGGTACACCCTGGATGGGGTGTCAATCCATCACAGCAAGTCACAGTAAAACATTTGTTCCCAATTCTTTAATCCACATAATTTACTTACTCACTCATCGTCTATACCGTTTTATCCTGTATACAGGGCCGCGGGTGGCCTGGAGCCTATCCCAGGAGACTTGGGACACGAGGCGCGGTACACCCTGGACAGCATACCAATCCATCAGAGGGGACACACACAAACACACTCACGTACACTCATTCACACACTATGAGCAATGATTGGAGAACAAGCCTAACCTGCATGTCTTTGGACTATGGGTGGAAACCACTGTACCCAGAGGAAACCCACCATGCACAGGGAAAACATGCAAACTTCATGCACACAAACCCAAAACGAGAATCAAACTCAGTCCCTGGTGGTGCAAGGCAACAGTGTGCTAAACACTACATCACAGTGCCACGGCTACATTATTAAATTAAATTTCATAAAAATTCATATGTAGCTTCTTCTATCTTTAATATTAATGCCAACTCCTTTTTTGTTGTTGTTGTTGTATTAGTGAAATGTGAAAGTCCAATTTCAAAATGTTATGAGATTGCTGTCCCAACAATGAACAGATCGACACCAGGACTGAGACCGGGTAAACTATTTACATAAACAAATCCGGTCCGACGCAATCCCTCCAATGATATGCCGCTTTTATGTTGGGATTTAAATGAGGTGTACCTCTGGTTTGTCTCAGCCAATGTACGAACGACAAGTGGTTAAAGTTAAGTAGTGACTTATTGTAAAGGCAAATTGATACCAGATCTATGCAAATTCAGCACTTTTTTCTTTTTCTTTTATTTTTTGTTAAACGTTGATTTGTATTTGAGTGTATGATTGTTCCCATGCAAATCAGTTGAAAATATTCCCAGCATAATAAACTGACAAACCCTACTTATGTTCTATTTAAAAACCGTAAAGGTGACTTTTTTAAGACTTTTCATTTATCAACATATTTTTAAATTCTTGGGTTTTTTTTCCCCGAAAAACACTAATTTATTAACACTATGTTCATTCAACAGCCTATTAACCTACATATTCTAATCCCAATACAGGGGGGGGGGGGAAATCACAGCACTCTAGGGAAGCACACGAAGCAGGAAATCTTTTTCAGTATACATGACGTCAGCACATCCAACAGCCGTGAAAGTCTTTGATCCCGGAAGTAAAATTCTGCCCATGAAGTGGCACCAAGCCATCATCTTTCCAACACAACGATGATGAGTGACAAGGAAGCTTATCTAATTGTCCTGGAGAGATTATTGTAGCTGACTGTATTGTAATTATGTAAATGATGGCCTTTCAGTAATTATGAAGCTCAAACACAGATAAAGTTATTATCGCTGCACTGAATGGAAGGACTTCCAGTCACCGTTCAATGTTTCGCCAGATGTTCTTCAGTAATCTGCGGACGTTAACACATAAATGGATATTTCATGTTTTCCTTTCCATTCACTAGCAAAATACCTAGCAAAAATAATGAATGCCATGTTAAATAAATAAATACTTTTTAAAAGATTATAAATATTTTAAAAAATGTCAAACTACAGAACTGCAATGAAATGGCTCCCAATCCAAGCATTATTCCCACTTCAGTAACACGAGGATGTCCTGGGATAGACTCTGGGTCCCGTCAAAGCCATAACCTGGGTAAAGTGGTAACTAAAAGTGAGTCCAGAAAGGTTTCGGCACCCCTGGAGAAACGGGGAAAAAAACTCAACCTATCCGGAAACGTTAATGTGCATCATAGCTAGACTGTGTTTGGATTCAATTAGACGTTTGTGATTTTTTTATTACATTTGATTCAATGCCACTAATGTTTATTGTCTGATTTGCCAGCTGCATTTCATAAAGGTTTTAAAGTATTAAAATCTACCTAAAGTACCTAATAAACACTAAAATTCTGTGTAACAAGTGTCATTGATTGCTAAAATGTCATGCCTTGTACAAAGTGATCATCTTTTTTTTCCTGTCAATCTCTGCTTCACACTCCAGTTCAGTAGGTGGCGGTATTTGAAACACCCACCTATAAACTCAAAAGAAGAAGTAATACTCTCGCAAATTGCAAAAAATATAAGCAGTTTATATTTTCTGCAAAAGGAGTGGTGTTTAAAGAATTTTGTAAATTTTAGACGTTTTACTGTTTTTTTTATGTTTACATAATGAATTAAAAATGCATGATTCTGAATGGAAAACTGATTCAATTAATTGAATCATCAAAAAAAAAAAACATAGGTTAAACTAATTAAATCACAGAGATATAATGTCCCGCACTTAAATTAAGAAATTTACATTGCATTTTTTTCCTATTGCAGTTAAATCCTTCCTTCTATCTTCTATCCTATCCAACCTTTCTTTTCTTGGAAACAATCGTATAACCATTTCACTGCATATCATACTGTGTGTCGTGTGCGTATGTGACAAAATTTGAAGACTCAAATGTGTTAGCCAGAAAGGTAAAGTAAAACCTCTGTTGGCGGTGCATCATTCTACTATACAGTGCTGCCTGTACAAACACGATTTGCATAGAAACGTCATCAGAAGGAAATCTTGTCTGCAACCTCATCACAAACCTGATCGTCTGATGGATCTAGACGAGGTAGACGTATTTAGGAAACAAGTGCTGAGGTAAATATCTGACCAGAATCAAAATACAAGCACGGTATTTGACGGAATTAGAAATCTACTTAACGAGACGGGGAATGAAAAGCATGTTCAAGTTGTGATATCTGGCAAAGAAGTGTTTCTAACTGCTGAGCTAGAAGAGTGTCAAAACTTTTGAATTATTATCTAAATACACTCACTCAATACAGCTTTATCCTGTATACAGGGTCACACGGGGCCTGGAGCCTTGGGCTAGCCCAAGGAGACAAGGTAGTGTACAATCTATCGCAGGGCACACACACACACACACACACACACACACACACACACACACACTCATTCACACACTACGGGGCAATTTGGAAACGCCAAGTAGCCCAATCTGCATGTCTTTGGACTGTGGGAGGAAACTGAAGTACCCTGAGGAAACCCACCAAACATGGGTAGAACATGCAAACTCCATGCACACCAACCCAAGGCAGGAATTGAACCCAGGCCCTGGAGGTTCAAGGCAAATTTCTTTAAATATGTAAATTTAGTTTTTTTTTTATGTAAACCATTTAAATTTGATCTAAATTTAGATCATCAATTTAAATGATCCAAGTTTGACATTTGATCTAGGTGCTAGCGGTGGAAACGCTGGATTCAGTTTTGGTCACTGTTTGCAGTCTTCTCCGCTTCTGATTTCAAACACCTGGTACAACGTTGGGCGTGTCAGCGTGAGAAGGCAAATATTCTCAGTGACCATGTATTATGTATAACAGCCTGTAGGTGGCGATACTTCCACTTCTGTATTAGTTTCCAAAAGAAAAAATTACATATGTTGTACAGTGTATTATATGGCAAATTTAGATTGAATACAAAAAATTGTAACGAGTAATGACTGCTTTAAATAGAAATACAATTGATGACAAATTTGCAATTTTTGCTAAGAAAAAAGTTGTCAAAATAATACTTAAATACCGCAACGAAATACAAATCCTCAAGTAGTATACACCAGTAAAAAAAAAAAAAAAATCAACCCAAACATTTGCATTCACCCGTACAAAAAAAAAATAAAATAAAAAAATAAAAAAAACTCTTGTGAAATAAGGAATAAATACAAACCTACTTGAATGGTAAAGGTTAGGAGAAAAGGTGCAATTGTATTGTAATTTAATTTGTTATGAATTCAGGATTCCCTTAACTGTTTAAAAATGCTGTCTTTTACTTAATTACTGCCTAAACATTAAATATTTTAGTTCAAAAAGGTTTGAGTAGTATAACATACTATAAAATTGGACAAATCTTGTGATTAGCATGATGTTTTCAGTCAGCTTTATCACGCTAGTCATTTTGCTAGTTACATACTGTAGATTTGTGGGAACATTGAAGAGATTAGCAAGGCTAATGGAGTTTGTGGAAAGAAAGTGAAGGACATTTGGAAACACCAATTAGCCTAATCCGATTGTCTTTGGACTGTGGGAGGAAACTGGAGGAAACCTGGAGGAAACCCACCCATCAAGCCTGGTGGTGCAAGGAGACGGTGCTAGCCACTTAGCCACCGTCCTCATGTTTAGCTCTGGGAGATATTTACACTTGTACTGGTGAAATGCCAGAACCGAAAAGGTACAAACTATTTTACAAAAAGACTCCCACACCCAAACCCACACAAAAAAAACAACAAAGCAATTCAACCCCATCCACCCACGTACACGCACACATACACAGAACACGCACACACACAAACGAAGGCCCAGGCATGCTACCTGCCTTTCAATGAAACTTTACCAGTGCCCTAAAGCTGTCTTCTCAAAAATATCTGTGTGCCAGTGTGTAAATACTGTATTCTAGGTAAAATGACCAAAAATCGCATCACAACATACTCTGACATGACCTATAGGACAAAACATGAGGAAAGCTCGAGTCGTTTTCGGTGATATTGAATGAACATGATATGCTGTAGGTCGTCATCTGACACCATGCACGAGCCGTCATTCCCAGTGTATATTATAAGGGTAGTTTAACTTTATGTGTCAGTAGCAGTGAAAGTTTATCGGATTTCACCTATCTGATGCATGGTTCAAGGAACTGTCACTTTTTAAGCTGTCAAAGCATTGCCATGATCTGTAACTGGTAAAACATTTAGCCCTGACGTAGGGGTGGCCTAGATCAGATTTTTTTTTTTTCTTTGTTTGTTTGGTTAGCTGATTTTGTTATGCCTATTAAAAGACTTAAAAAATACATTCGCTCCCGCAATGTCAGTATGGTCAGCCTGACAGTTCCTCAACCTCCGCTAAATCATTCCAGTTTATTTTTCTATAATCCCATTCGCTCTGTTATGATTCCTACTTGTGCCTGCCTGAATTTAGTTTGTAAAAATGCAAACCATAAACAAGATTCCAAGATGGCGGTACGGTACCAGCGTGCAGTGGCCACTCCGAATCCATGATGCTGCTAATTTGCGTCTTAGCCTGACTCTGTAATTTGGCTGCCGAGCAGCATGTAACGTTTACACTTACCACATTGGTAGTACACCACAAGGACTTTTTGCACTTTATTTACTCCAGTACTGCTTGGCGCTTCACAGTCCTTCACTGTGCTTTGCGTTATCTAGTAATAATTGTAAATGTCTTGCACTGGTCACACTCATGCACTTGATGCAGTCTTGCATGTAGATGTGATGTTTTAAGTAGCACCATACATGGTGCTGGGGGATTGTTTTTTTCCATTTCTCTGTGTACTGTCCCTGCTGTATATGTTTGAAATGACAATAAAACCACTTGACTGGCTGCCTTCTACAGTGGCACAACTGTATCAACTTAATATATACCAATCAACCATAACATTATGACCACACTAATATTATGCAGATCCCCCTTTTGCCCTGACCCATGGAGGCATGGACTCCACTAGACCTCTGAAGGTACAGTACCATGCGGTTTCTGGCACCAAGTCATCAGTTAAAGTTTCTTTGCAAGGTGGAAAATCATAATTCATCACACCAGGCCACCTTATTTCATTGCTCTGCAAACTCACATGCCCACTTTAAGTGCTTTGGGTAGTATACACATGTCAACATGGGCACCACGACCAGCCCGAGGCTACAGTAGGTCCTGACCACGGCAGCCTGGTAAAACCCCACAAGAGCTGTAGTTTTGGAGTTGCTCTCACCCAGTCTTCTAGCTATCACGATTTGGCCCTTGTCACAGTCGCTCAAATCCATACGCTTGCCCATTTTTCCCTCTTCCAACACATCAACTTCAGAGACAAAATGTTCAATTGCTGCCTAATATATCCCACCCACTTCCAGGTGCCATTGTAAAGAGATAATCAATGTTACTCACTTCACCTTCACAGGGGCAATTTGGGAACACAAATTAGCCTAACCTGCATGTCTTTGAACTGTGGGAGGAAACCGGAGTACATGGATGAAACCCACAAAGCAAGGGGAGAACTGCCGCCATGAAGTTGACACATTCATTCAAAAACTAAAGGACTGTAATCATTAGATTTCCATGTAAAGTGGTACAACACAATGAACTTCTCAAAGGATCCAAACTGAACAGCAATCCGGACCTAGCCCACACCTAGCATTAGGAATGCAATAATACAGTGTAATAAAGTGTTTACCCCTTAATAAATTGTTAGTTTTGTAGTCTGTTTGGAGATTGTTAAAGCGATCCTGACCCAAGATTAACGCTAAACGTAATCGTTTCCCCTTTTAGTAATAATAGTGTTAACAGCTAGCGAGTGTATGGTGACATAACGTCAATAAGCTAACAGATGTCCATGATCTTCTCTGCTGGCACGGAACAGCGAGACTTCGGTCACTTCTGTCAGGATACATTACATCCCCTGTGCGGTGAGGTTGTCATGATCCAAATATGCAAAGAAAAGGTGAGTGTTTTGGTCTAGTGACTACACCTTTTTGTGCCAAGGTTTAGGCAGCTAATTAAAAGCAGACAGTGCCATGTTCCAGACTAGGGGTCATTCACATGTTGTGTTTTTTGCATGCTCAATTTTTTTTATTTTTTTTTATGGAGATGCCCAACAACCACGTCCACTGTGGAGAACGGTCTCCTATGTTGCAATGCACCCATTAAGGCATTTACTACAGAATCATTTTGTTACACAAGTTTAGTTCCACAAGCAACAATTTGCTGTCAAACACTGCCATTTCTTTTGCACTAACTTGGAACGCATTTTGAATGACACTTGAATATAAGTTAGATTTAGTATGGTTTAAGCAGTCAAACAGAGGCATTTTTTCCACTACGTTTGAACATACTTTGTCTCAGACTACCTTTAACATGAATGTACGTTACTTGTAAGTTACACTATAAGAAATTTTAATAAAAGTCATTTGCTCATCTCCAATTGTTCCAGATCTTCGATCTTGAATAGAAATTAGATTATGACCTAGGTTGAACCCTGATCTAGATAATTGTCCGTGGCTGTTTCAGCATTAGGTTCTTCTCTGCAGGGTATGGGAAATACTACCGAGAAGAAAATCCTGTGCATACAGGATGTGCCTGCTAGCCATTTGCTTACCCTGCATTGATGACCCCATGAAAACAAACATGTGACACAAGAGCAGCCAGGAACTGAGGAAATCCCTCAACTTGGCTGTCTTACTATGGAAAGGAGACATTCGGAAACACTCAGACTTGTTTGGACCAGTCCTGACCTTTTATTTATATTTCTTACATTGGTTGTCAGTCCTTGAAGCAATAGAGGAGAGTGGATTACATTTACATTTCCGGCATTTGGCAGATGCCCTTATCCAGAGCGACTTACATTTTATCTCATCATACATCTGAGCAATTGAGGGTTAAGGGCCTTGCTCAAGGGCCAAACAGTGGCAACTTGGTGGTGCTGGGGTTTGAGCCAGGGACCTTCCGATCAGTAGTCCAACTGAGCTTACCTCTGAGCTAGCCCATACCATTTTCATCAACAAGCCGCACTAAAAAGCAGATGATTGTGATAAAAAAAAAGTAGGTGCTTCAAAAGATTTACTGTATGGGTGCAGATATATTCAGTAGCAGGGAAAAATATGACTGTATAAAACATCTTTTGAGGGTTTCCCTAGTGAAGCCAAAGAAAAGCGAATAGCTTTGGACCTGCGTGTCCACAGAATGAAAATACGCAAATGGAAATGTTTCAAAGAACCCGAATGACATTGGGACACTGTGGTAAACAAATCAGGAGGTGCAGCTTTCGGCTACCTGTAGGCAGGGCAGGGCTACGCTATCACTACACTACCTATCATCGCCATATACGTACAATAGCAAGGTGCTAAACATAAAGAGAAGTGAATACTGCTAAAAGGAAGTATAGTGTATAAGTGCAACAGGTGACATTATCCGGAAGTCAACTAGACTTCTTTCTCGTAAGGTCAAAACATTTCACAACTCATCCAAGTAGCTGCTTCAGTCTGAGAGAAGTTGGTAGGATTACACAAATTTCTATACTATAGGAGGGAGAGTTTTTTTTTTTTTCATTCTGCCTTTTTTTATCCATTCCCAGGAAGATCAAGATGTCTTCACAGGTGCACCAGGAAAGCCGCACCTTACACCAGGACTCCCCTACCCTCACCTTCTTGACCCTAATCTCTCTCTCTATTATTGGCTCTACTTAACAACCTCCCCCTCCTCTGCTCTCTAACGTAGTGGTTAGCATTGGAGTTTGCATGTTTTCCCTCGTGCATGGTGTGTTTCATCCGTGTATTCCGGTTTCCTCCCACAGTCCAAAGACATGCAGATTAGACTAACTGGCATACCCGAGTTGAGCGTGTATGTGTGGGTTCAGGGTGTACCCCGCCTAAGTCTCCTAATATGGCTCCAGGCCCCCAGCAACCCTGTATAGGCTGTATAGAAGATGAGATGATGAGTCATGAATCTTTATAAACAATATTCTGGATGGTTAGTGTCACATAAAGCATCCATTCTATCATCTTGGGAGAGTTGTAGCCCTTTAAACCCTGAGCATTTAGCCATTTTTTGTTTTGCATTCTTTTAAATTAACATACTGTGTATATTAATTTAATTATAGCTATAGCTCAGGATTGTACAGTATAGAGTGACGTATCCTATTTGTCAGCAGAATCTAGGCAATATGATGAACTGAATTTCATTTCATTTTAACCAACTTTACAAATATGACAAAAAATTTAAGAATTGGTCACATAGGCAAAGAAATAGTACACATTAAAAAAAAAAATTATATGCTCATGTTGAGAGTTGTACATTTTTGCGACGTCATTCCCATATCCCAGAAGTCTTTATATAAATTAAGTAAAAATAACTTTCAATCAACCGGATAAATCCAAAAATCCATTTTTTTAACGTCACTGACCTACACCATGTTGCTGGCACAAATCTGTGCCGCTTGGGTTTTAAGTGTTTGAAAAATGACGTATCCATCTGTAACTGATCTCACAAGCCAAACTTCCACCTGTTGCTAGAGAGTCTGGCACTTTTTTAATCACTAAATGTAACCAAGATGGCATTTAAGTGACTTTGCAATTATTGACAGCCAACTACGGCAAGCTCTTCTAACCTCACCACTAATGGATTTCAAATTAAACATTTAAAAAAAAAACAAAAAAAAAAACAGAGGTCTAATGCAAGGGCGAGTGCTTAAAGCACCTTTTCGCCTTAGAAAGTGAGCATACAGAGAAGTACAAAGAGGAGGTATCAAATTCCCTATGGCCCATTAATGGTTGAGACAAGCTTCCTCAATGAATTAATTTGATGAACACCGGATTACATCAGAACATCTACTTTAAACATCCACTTTGAACATACTACTTCTGGCTGTTTAAGTAGACATGTAGATAGGCTTATTTATTTCATTTCATCTGCCTTAGCACACTGCTGCAGAATGTAATAGCCCCGGGACAAAAACGGTCTAAAATAATAGAGTCTTAAGAAGAGGACAGACACACAGAGAAAAACCCTGTAAGTTATGCCGCTTCAGGCCCACTCCTCTTCCATGCCACACAATCACGGATTGTTACAGCAGATCACTGGGGACACACTGTCGCGGTAAGCCGGTCACATGACCACACACACACTTTGTGTAGGTTGGGACGGTCACATGACTTCAGAGTTTGTGCTGGATGAGACGCTCACGTGACCAGGGATTGTGTTGGCTGAACACAAAAGGTGGCGGTATGTCATCTCGACAATAGGACCAAAGGCAAATCTAACAAAGGCGACGAACGAGCTCGGGGACTTACAGAACAAGGAGGATTTCTTGTTTCTCATTAACTTAATTGTTCTACAACTTAAAATGAAGTTGTATTCCTGTTTCTGAACACGAGGTTGCATGATCATGATGAGAAAACGTATTACCTGTATCCCATGCCATAAAAAAAATCACTGTGAAAAAGCACATTTATTTTATTTTTTTATCTATTTTATTTAATTCAGAAACACAGATGCATAAAACATATAAATACACACAAAAAACTAATGCAAATAAAGCACAACGTATAGCTGCCATATACAGCATTGTATGCTAACTCTCTTGCTAGCATGACACATTTGAAAAACATTAGCTAACCTCAAATCATATCTTTTACATTTAATATGAGGATAAATTACCCCAGCTAACCATAGTCAAAGAGTGTCTAACAACTAGCTGACATTTCCAAAACATTATGTGTTACCTCAGACACTTTCTTAAATAAATAAATAAATAAATAAATAAATAAAGGCTAAACAAGAAACTAGGTGACTAGCATGGTGTGACACTGCATTATGCTATGTTAGCTACCACTTTTATAGATTTCCAAGCTAGCAACACATGCTAATGTGAGGAAGTGAAAGCTTATCTGATTTGCGATATGATTAAAACATAAATATATATTATTTTACACTAGTGTAGGTACACATCAATGACAGGGAAAAAGTTTTTAGAAATAGTTAAAAATAAACTGATCAGCTTTAATTTAATCAGTGATATTATTATTTCACTACACATACACATAAGCCCACATACACTACCGTTCAAAAGTTTGGGGTCACTTGCAAATTTCTTTATTTTTGTTTAGTGATTTATTTTCTACATTCTAC
>JAOVVB010000026.1:3962684-3973612 GCA_028570985.1 Heterobranchus longifilis | reverse complement strand
GCAAAGTCCACCATCATCTGTCCTTCAGCGTTCCTGTCCTGAAGACCAAAGCTGCCATCATTTTTTTATCACCATTCTCTTCCCCAACATCACCAATCACCACTCTCTCACCCCTGGGGATGCTCTGCATTACTTCATCTAACTCACTCCAGAATTTCTCCTTCTCTTCTAACTCACCTGTGGGGCATAACCACTAACAACATTGCACATCATACCATCAGTTTCCAGCTTCAGTACCGATGCGGTATGGAAGTCCTGTCAATGATTTGCATGATTGATTTGGCAAATATTTTACATCTGATGCCCTTCCTGCCACAACCGTCTGCATTTATCCAGACTTGGGACTGTCACAAGAAGACACTGGATTGTGCCCCCCTGTGGTTGCATTTACAGTATGTAAAAATAATGAACGTATTTAGTAATGGAAATCTTTTAATATGCATTTGCATTTTGGTGGCGTTTTTTCAGTGTCAGTATTTTATAAACTTGGTTCAGAATAAATAAAAGTAAATGTAACCAGCTGTGGTAATATCATATGTAATAATTCAATAATGTCTTATTTAAACATAATAAACCTTACTTCCAGGGCTCAAGAAAGATCTCGTCTTCTTGAAACACAATCAAAATGTCGGGAGTATTTGCTTAATTCTAAAGAACTTTAAAACTGGCCACATTTTGAAACCGTTGTTTTCAGGTGAAGAGCAAGCCTGATTGTGTCAAGCGCAACCTCGCGGAAGTGCAAAAATGTGCAGTTCTTAGAATGACCACTAGATTCACTTACTCACTCATCATCATTACCGCTTAAGCCTGTATTCAGGTCACGGGTTGGGCTGGAGCCTATCCCAGGAGACTTAGGGCACGAGGCAGGGTTTACCCTGGAGAGGGTGCCAATCCATCGCAGGGCACACAGACATTCACACACACACACACACACTATGGGCAATTTGAGAACACCAATTAACCTAATCTACATGTCATTGGACTATGAGAGGAAACCGGAGTACCCGGAGGAAACCCACCAAGCACTGGGAGAACATGCAAACTCGAATCGAGCGTGGCCGGGAATCAAACCCGGACCCTGGAGGTGCAAGGTGACAGTGGTAACCACTACACCACCATGCCGCCCCTTGAAGATCAATAGTTTCTTAAAGAAAAGTGCATGCTTTTGGATTTGTGGCTCGTGTTTTGGGTGTCCTTTAAATGTGTGATTTTTTTTCCCCTTTAGACTATAATCAAAGCTGTAGTGCTATTTAGAGAACACATTGTGTGCACATGCATAGTTATTGCAAGAGCTACACAATTTTCAGTGCTATTTCAATCTGTTCCAAAAGGTAAAAGATTATGCTGACTCCTTATTTTTATTAGCTAAGACAGCTATATTCTCTGTGCTGCTGAAAGGCAGATTTTAAGGTCTTAATGTCTTCTTGAATGGTATATAGTTGATGTTGTAAAGTTAATCAGCAAACCTTAAATTTTACTATGCTCACACGAGGAATATAAAAGGGCAGCGTGTCATAATTTGATATGTTGCAAGATAACATGTAATTGATCAATATTTACATACATATTTCTGATGCGTAGAAAGTTGCAAAACATGATGGGGTCCAACCTCACCCATTCTTTGTTCCTCTTGAGTGGAAAAATGGAAACCTTACAACAAACATCACGGCCATGTGATTTTTTGCGCAATATGCTGTATTTTGATAAATATCCATAGTAGAAATGACTGGACATGTGAATTAATTTAACAAGTTAGTGCTGAGGCAGACATCTCATAAGTCTTCAGTCAAGAGAATTTCCTCTACTTACAAATGACATTCTTTGTAAGACATGTACTAGAAAGCAATAAAGTTTCTTGCAAACTGCTATTTATCTTGTATTCTATGTAATACTTATAGCAAATGTGCTGTTTATATACACTGCCTGGACAAAAAATAAATAAAAAATCACCCACGCTACGATTTTGATGATCGCCTTTAGCTTTGTGTGCAATGTAGTGGCCAATTCATGTGTGAAAATGATTCCTCATGCTCTTAGAAGCACATCACAGTTAGGCTATATTCACATTACAAGTCACATTGCTTAAGGATTTTTTTCCCCCCCAGATCGGATTTAAATGTCATGATGATTCACATTCATGATTACAAGTGACTTTTATCAGATTCTAATGTGAACATGTCTGTGGAAATGATAAACATGTGCACATCAATATGTCTTCGTTTGCACCATCTGCGTTAAAACATGTCATGAGTGTGTGTGACCACAATTTAATTTTAGCTAAATTATGAGATTTTACTCTGGAGGATGGCAAACAGTTAGTCAGCTGTATTCGTTGAGATCCAGAAGAACGATGAAAGCCAGACGCCTCGGTTTATCTGTTTACTACTGCTATGAAATCACCCTGCAATGCTGGTGCTGGCTGATGTCAGCAAACAATCCACGTATGCGCAGAGGCAAAAAGTCACATGAAAAACTGATCTGTCTGGTCTCATTCAGGTCACATGGCAGAGTATTGGATATGTATCTGATCTTGGACCACATAAAAGTGACTCAGATGTGATCAGAAAAACATCAGATTTGTGCGTTGAGACAAAAACAAAACAATCAGATTTCTGTCATATATATGCCCAGGTGTGTCCTGTTGCCACTGAGTTGAGATGTTGAGATGTTTTTACAGATTGATTGGAGTCCACCTGTGGTAAGTTCAGTTGATTGGACATGAGTTGGAAAGGCACACGCCTGTCTATATAAGGTCCCACAGTTAACAGTGCATGTCAGAGCACAAACCAAGCCATGAAGTCCAAGGAATTGTTTGTAGACATTTCAGAAGAATTTGTATCAAGGTACAGATCTGGGGAAGAGTAAACATTTTTGCAGCATTGATGTCCCAATGAGCACAGTGGCCTCCGTCATCCCTAAATGGAAGAAGTTTGGAAGTCACGGAGGTGACCAAGAACTTGATGGTTCCTCTGAATGAGCTCTAGTGTTTTCCTGTGGAGAGAGGAGAACCTTCCAGAAGAACAACCATGAGCTGATGAAACAAAAACTGACCTTTTTTGTCTAAAAGCTAACCATCATATCTGAAGGAAACCACCCTACCTACTATACAGTGTAGGCAGTATCATCATGTGGGGATGTTTTTCAGCAGCAGGAACTGGGAGATTAGTCAAGATCGAGGGAAAGATGAATGCAGGAATGTACAGAGACATACTTGATGAAAATCTGCTCAAGAGCGCTCTGGACCTCAGACTGGGGAAATGGTTCATCTTCTAACAGGACAATGGCTGTAAGCACACAGACAAAATAACAAAGGAGTGGCTGTGAATGTCCTTGAGTAGCCCAGCCAGAGCCCAGACGTGAACCTGATTGATCTCTGAAGAGATTTAACAATGGCTGTGCACAAATGCTCCCTATCCAACAAGATGGAGCTTGAGAGATCCTGCAATGAAGAATGGGAGAAAGTGCCCAAAAATAGATTTGCCAAGCTTGTAGCATCATACTCAAAAAAGACTTGAGGCTGTAATTGAGGCCATGGTACTTCAACAAAGTATTGATCAAAGGCTGTGAATATATATTTTCAAAGATTTCAAATAAACTTCTTTCAGGTTGTCATTATGAAAAGAGGAAAATAATAAATGTAAGACTGTAACATAAGAAAACGTGGAAAAAGTGAAGCGCTGCGAATACTTTCAGGATGCACTGTATATTGTGGGTCTACTGTGTCATTGTGAAAGTTCACATGTGCCAGGTCTATACAGCATTATCTAATGCTCAATCCCGGCATGTGTCCTTTTGCTATACCACTGTCGCACACATTTGCCACTGACCTTTATTCTTTTAAGCATGTTTTCCTTCAATGCTTTCAACTTCCTGCAGAGAAAAATGTCATTACAGGGCCTACAGAGCGAACGTGCTGTTTTTACTTTTCTATTCATGAGCGCTGCAACATCCCACTAACCAAGACATCCATGGAAATAATCCATATATTATAAAAGGCGCAAGACAAGCAGTACTAGCTGAGAATTCTTTTCTACCACCATGCATATGAGCTATTAGGGAGAATTTATTGAATTTATGTCCAGCATGTTTCCCAGCATGGAGTGTGTATATACACACCCACACTAATATACACAGATTGTATATGGCCATATACACGGTATATCTTATGACTGAATTAATTCATTAATTAATAATTAATGACTGAGCCAGGCATCTGTGAAATTCTGGTAAATACCCCATTGTGTATGACAAATCTCTCAAAATGATCAACCATGTGACTGGCTGTAAACCTTTAATATGCCAGTGGTACGCAAAACAAAATATTTATTGTAAGACCACAGGAAGCTCATACCTACAGAGAAAGCCGATTTAAAAATCTCACCTGTCTCCAGTTATCAAAGATAAAGACGGTGCTCTCCTCGTTGTCCACGGTAACGGTGCGAACGTAGCCCTCGCCTGCGAGATACACACAGACACACAAACATCAGTGACCCAAGAGACAACAGCTCCTGAGAGACTGGTGTTTTTTTTTTTTCTTCTTCTCTCTCTAGGTGCTTATGCAACTGCAGTAAGACCCCCACTGAGGACAAATAAACAGCTCAGGCTGTTCTCTGCTATACAATGTTAACTACCAAGGCCATGCTTCTGGTCTCTATTTACCTAGCGGTTGGTAAATAGAGATATTTAAAAAAGCGCATTAAAAAACCATCTGTTTTGAAAAAAATACTTCCATAGATAGCCTCTTTTTGTTTCATAATCAACATCAGCATCATCATCATCATCATCATCATCATTATCAGCATCACTATAGAAAAGCATTAAGATGGAAATTTAGACACCCAGGATTAATCTAGAGGTCCTGGTGAATCAAATAAGTAAAAAAAAAAATAGTTTGAAGATTTTAAATGTAATACTAAATTGTATTGAGTTCTTAGGCATCTAAAGTAAAACACCACTGGCATTAGATCTTAAGGTTCTACGGTTATACTCTTTACTGTGCAACATACTATATAGAGGACACAATGCCACAATATTATATAAGAAGCAGGAAACGTCAATAAAAAGTCAGCTAATATTTCCACCTAATGTGTAATTTTTTTACAAATCTGAACATCATCGAGATGAAAAAAGCAATGTTTTGCAAATGGTCAACTTATTGTCCAGCATCAAGCAAATGAATCAATGAATATATTTGAGTTGGGAACTGTCGAACACATTATTAAAGCCTGGAGGGATAGTGCCAAACAGTCATTTCACACCTGCAGCAAGAACCACTTGTTGGTGAAGCTTATTGGGGGAAAAGGCATATTTCAGGATTTTCAGTGAAAGAGTGGTCATGATAACACGCGGAATCATTTTCCACCACATTGTGTGCCGTAATCAAGTCTAAAGGCCATTAAGTGAAATATTGGAGTGTATGACTTTATTTTGGGGCCAGGCAGTTTATATAAAAACTGAACCGCTAAAATGAGTCATAAATTGCCTCTGTTTGCAATCACGACGAAAAAAATGTGTGTCCTCTCTGAAACAGTAAACAGTAGAACATCATACTTATTCTCATCCAGTAACTTTACAGCATGATTATGGTACACGCTATTTATATATAGATACAAGATATCGTTCAGCCCTAAAATCGTTTCAGTTTATGTGCTATCATAGTAAATCGATCTACCATCCGAGTCCACAGATGCAGTTCTGTCTATTTCCCCGGCGAGGGCGATTGCGAGCGACGTTTTCCCCACTCCGTTCTGGCCAAGCAGGGCGATCCGGAACGGTCCTCCCAGTTTCTCTTCCGCATCAGCACCCGCGGCCTCATCCTGAGCTGGGACAAAGTTAACCGGAGGAGGCGATGTTGCTTCGGTTACTCCGATCCCTGTCGTCCATTCAGAGTCATCGTTGACTGCTTCTTCCCTTCGCAGCTGATATTTGAATGGAACAGGAGTGCTTCCCCTACGAAGTGGTGGGGCGCTGGACAGAGTCATGCTATGCAAAATGAAAAGGAAATGAAAAAAGAAAAGCCGTGTGAAATTACATGAATTTCAAGAGTAGAAATATATGCACAAAAAAGCACGGTCCCATCATAGCACCAACGCTATTGAGATATATCACTGTCCAACTCCATTGTTGTTTCAGATTTTTATTTCTTTCCACATTGTTCCTTTGAACAGTTAATGCTGAGCTGTATCTGCTACTCATAATGGCTCTAATCCAAGGTGCTGTTTGTTAATTGGTGATTTTTTTTGTGGCTGGTAACTCTAAATGAATCTCTGCAGCAGAGAGCCAGTTCCATCATGGTATTTGAGGGGTTTTGCAAATGCACTTGACAATACTGTTCTTGCAAGAACTGTTCCAGAAAGGCTGACCTTCATGCCTTAAAATAGTAGCTGACTGTTGTTGTTGTTGTTACAAATATGCATATATACATATAAGTTCATTTCTAGTCAGTTAGTTTTTTCCCCTAATAAGATAAGAAGATAAGATAAGAAGATATGCCTGCCCTGGCTTGTTGCTCAGTTCTGCTCTCCACTAAAGGGGCGTGGCTCAGCAGCGTCTCATTTACATTGACTCTGAAATGGCACATTTACAAGACTAGTGTAACAGATGGACTTTTTTGGTAAGGAAAAATGAGGCGTATTTCAGCTGCAGCATTAACACACTTATTTCACAAGAAATCTTTAAAGAAAACAGTTTATGATGGATATCAATATCAGTTAATCCTTATGGTTGCATAATCCTTATTGAAAAAGCTAAAGCAGGATTTTGAAAAAGCTAAAGCAGGATTTTTGTACGTGCTAGTACTGTATCAGTAACTTGGAATCTTTGTAGATATAAAAGCCATTGGCTTAGCACAAGTGTGCACATGATCAGCATCATCATGTGCTTTTGGAGAAAAAAACCTCAGTAATGCTGAAATACTAACCGGTGGTGCTTTTTCAGTGTGCTGTGATTTATATATATATATATATATATATATATATATATATATATATATATACAAAGCTTGTTGAACTTCAATGTGACCATGCCTTAAACCGCAGTTTAATCATGCTCAGTTTTAATCATGCTCCACATATCTTCCTGGTTATTTAAAAGAAAAAGTCACAATTGCACCTTTTAAATGTCAGAAAACGTCTACACAGCAGGCATCACATCTCTGCTCATGCTGTGCTATAATGGATGATTTCCTCAGACTATTCACGGTTGAGTGGCACGACAGAGATGCTGCATGGGAACAGGTTGCCATCATGCCTGTGACATTGCATGTACTGTAACTCAGCATTAAAAGCCAGTACAGATTTGGTCTGGTGCTTTGAGGTTTTCAGTTTCTGATTAGTATCAAGTACTAATAAAGTGATGATTGTTGCATCTTAAATTTATTAATCTTTTGTCCATGTTGATCTTTATCCTGTATACAGGGTCACGGGGGCTTGGAGCCTATCCCAGGTGACTTAGGGCACGAGGTGGGGTACACCCTGGATGGGGTACCAATCCCAGTGTTGTGCAGCATTTTAGTAAAGTAGTGCAAAGTTAGTTCTATCATTTAGATCAAAATTAAAATATCATATTAGAAATCAAGTAAAAAAAATGGCCTTCCCTTGGGCTGACGTTTAAGGTTCAGATGCAACGCCCAAAAGATCAGCTTCAACAGAGGACACAGCTGCAGTATGGATCATGTCATCTCTGTATGTTACACGTGATCCTGACACACCTCTCTAATCCATCCTGATGCGCCTGGAGCTTCTGTGTTTGTGGCTCACCTTCTGTTACTGTACTGTTACTCTCACATGCACACTGTAGATTACAGACCTGTAGTCATAATCACTGTCCTGTACTCATCCCATGATACAGAACATCTACCCTTTCTACACACTGACTACTGTTAGCCAGGTTTATAATCGCACTAGACGAGGATCCATGGAGATTTTCTTTTTTCTTGCCAGATCCTGACTCCCGCTGAGATCTAAACCTACATCTGGATTTCTGTAAAGGTGTTTAAAAGATTTTTTTGTTGTCGGTTAGGACAAAGAATTACAAGGACAGATAAAAAGCGAGACAGTTCTGGTTAAATAAATTAATAAAAAAAATAAAAATAAAAAAAAAAGATTTATTAGTTCTAAATACAGTATTCCCGCAAGGTGTGAACTGGAAAGAAGAGACATCCAGGCATTTTGGCATTTAACCTTTTAATTAATTAATGAATAAATTAATTCTCTCTAACAAATAATAGTGGCCACCTTGCCAAAAACTTCACCTCTCTAACCTCAACTTCACCACAATTTATGCAAGAAATGTTCACTATTATTATTTTTGTATATTATTATTCTTTATTATTATTTTTTATATAACCAAAGAAGTCTACAAATCCATGAGCTGTTGTTAAAACTCTCCTACCTCGACCCAGGATCTCCAAAACACCCATCAGAGGGATGCTCTCGGAGCGCGCGCGTCTCTCTCTCTCCGCCTTGCGCTTCAGTTTGGAGCGCGTCGCGCGCGCTTCCCGCCCTATAATCACGCGCGCTCCCGCAGGCGCGCACACGCCCACTCCTGGCTCTGGATCCACCTGATCCGCGCTCACGACTCGCCGCATCACCTCTCTCTCTCTCTCTCTCTCTCTCTCTCCCTCTCAGTAAAGGAGAAATATTACTTCTTTTACTGTAAAAAAGAAAAACCCATTAAACTAGAATGTCTAGTTTATCTTTATCTTTGGTAGAATCTTTAAACAAGACCCAGAAAAGTAAATGATATTTTAAATACAATTCTGTTACATTGTTATAAAAAGTGTGTCTGTCTTAATTACTGTTTTTTTTTTTTAAAAAAAAACAAACAAAAAAACATTCTAGACATTTTTCTAACACGTTCAGTAGGGGGCAGCAGAGAGCAACTTCAAACCCAGGAGTCTAATACAAGATGATTTCAAATTCAAATTCATACACAACCATATATATACATATATATATATATGTGAAATGCTTACACCACTGTTTATAACTTAAAAAAAAAAAAGAAGCTAGGGTTGACTCACTTACTCACTCATCGTCTATACCGCTTCATCCTGTGTACAGGGTCGTGGGGGCCCTGCAGCCTATTCCATGAGACGAGGTGGGGTACACCCTGGACAGGGTGCCGATCCATCACAGGGCACACACACGTACACAGACACACTCTCGTCCACACACTACAGGCAATTTGGGAGCGCCAGTTACTCTAATCTGCATGTCATTGGACTGTGAGTGACCCGGAGGAAACCCACCAAGCGCAGGGAGAACATCAAAACTCTATACACACAGAAAATCGAACCCAGCCCCTGGTGGTTCGAGGCGACAGTGCTAACCACTAAGCCACCATGCTTCCTTAGAAAGATAGAGAAATGTACATTTTAAAATGCAAAAATATGTACAAATTACAAAGTTGCAACAGGAAAAGTATTTATAATATAAAAATATAAGTTGTATAAGTTAAACAGAATGTGCAGCATGTGAATATGCCGAATGTGCCGAATGTGCATTATAGTAAGATACGGCATGTACAGTAGGTATGACAGAAGCAGTATGAGTGGAACATGAGGTATGGAATGAAGTGTGTGTCAGCAGCAGTGTTATTGTCCATGTTTAGTCCTCCTGAATCTCGAAACAAGAGATGTGCAGCATATGAGCAGTAGTGCAAATGTGCCATGTGGTGAGTAATATGGTGTGCTCCAGCACCTCATTGTGTGAAGGAAACAGGTGATCCAGTGGCGCATTCTTAACATAATTAGAATCAGTTGGATTTGGCACACATACAAGGAGTCCACAATCATTTGTTGAATCCAGAATTGACCAAAACTAGACTATTTCCAGAGAAGTCTACAACATGAAGTGTAAGAAACAAATCTGCAAATAAGCTAAATTGATATCAATGATATAATAAAGAAGATAGATAAAGCTCTGGCTTTTTAAACCAGCTTAATGTTTATTTATTTATCTGAAATCATATGATTTGGCATGTAAAAAAATATAATACAGTAATAGAAATGGGAAGACATGGGAGACAAGTTAATTCAGTCTTTTTTTTCTCTCTGAATCAGATCATTTAGTGCAGCTCACCCATAAGATCTGATTCTTTTGAGTCTGAAATTATTAATTGCCATGTCATTTATTTTTTCCAAATCTGTAGTAAACAGTGAGTCATTTTATTTGCCTAACTATAGTTGAAACTGGCTTAAAACTGTGTTGGCTACTCCATGTGAAAATGTCAATGTTTTTTAAACCTCGTACGATCAGCAAAGCACAACTAATGAGCACTGGCGTGAAAAGTTCAAATGAATTACACAGTCAATATTCATTTCTGTTCATTCTGAAAATTCATTTCCTCCTTTAATGCACCTGAATACAGATCTCAACGCCAAGCAGCAGAGAGGATTCACAATGCACACAGCCGAGAGTCAAGCACATGTTGCTCCAACTGCAGACAAAAATGCCTTGTTTATAGATATAACATAATGCATGTTTATATGTAATATATATCCAATATATTGGATTTTTTTTCCTTTTGCATTCCAGAGCAATACTGGAGCAATACTGGAGATTTCATACTAGGAATAATACTATAACTAGAAAATAATACATATGGAATTAGGTAGTTAAGTAACGACGACATCAACAACAACAACAACAACAGTCAGTTGTTATTTAAAGACATGAAGGTCCTCTGTTATGGAATAGTTCTTGCAAGAACAAGAAGGGAAGTTCATTTATCAGCCTTGAAATCAGCTTTTACAAAGCAACTGTTTAAAGGAGACACTCTTCTGTATTGTCGGGTCTGGTGTCTCACGTCTTCCTCTTCACAATAGCCCACAGATTCTCTATTGGGTTAAGGTTGGGTGAGTTTGCTGGCCAATCAAGCACAGGGATACCATGGTCCTTAAACCTGGTATCTGTAATTTAGAAAGT
>JAOVVB010000026.1:3931738-3947446 GCA_028570985.1 Heterobranchus longifilis | reverse complement strand
AGTTCCCATTTGCCATTAACACTTCATGACAGGAAATCACCTACTTTGGAAAGAAATCTTAAAGGACCTCTAGAGTCAGCCACGTAATCCAGAGCACAGACAAACCGCAGTGTATTTAAAGGATGTAGGTTTAAATTAGCAGAAAAGTGGACGGTCCAGTGCTGTGTATTGTCAAAATTCAATACGTCAGGGCATCATGTTAAACATTCAGGTGAGGTCGAGTCCTAATAGGGGGCTGACCTGATTTGACCTGGAAAGAATTTGTTATTGGATGATACATTTACATTTATGGCATTTGGTAGACGCCCTTATCCAGAGCGACGTAGATTTTTATCTCAGTATACTGTACATCTGAGCAGTTGAGGGTTAAGGGCCTTGCTCAAGGGCCCAACTGTGGCAAGTTGGTGGTGCTGAGGTTTAAACCTTCAGTAAACAATCAGTAGTCCAATGCCTTGATCACTTGATCCCTTGCCCCTAGATATGCGAATGTTATTTTAATACCTTATGTATAATAATAATAATGTATAATATCTTGATCAACAGGGCATGGAGAGGCCAGGATTTCCTGCAGCAACTGTAACATAAACCACCACAAATGTAATATGCATTAATAATCTGTTCAAGCGTTAAATACACATGAAGTTCTAGCCGGAAAAAACAATATTTCCAACTTAATAAGTCTTTAATTCATATTTATATATATAACTTCCTCATTTTGTACAAAAAATATTAGACATCAGCTCAGGAAAGCAGATAGGCATAAATATCAACAAATCAAAATTTCCATAGCAAAGAATGCTAACAGCAGTTATAGACATAATCTGAGTGCAAACAACAGAATATCTATGTTTTTTTTAATAAACAAATACAAATATACTTTTTTTCATTTTAAGTAAACACAGCTGTAAAAAAAATGAAATAAAATCCATTATTGTTGTTATTATTAAGCTGTTTTTTTATTATTAATAATAATAATAATAATAATAATATTTTTTTGGTGCTTGGCCCCCTATAGCAATCGTAAGCTGACATTTGAGTTGCAAGCATTTTAGTCAACATAAAATTACCAAAAATCGTTCAAATTTTTATTTTTCTTAAACATGAGACATCATTTAATATGACTAAGATAGCGATGCATGTAAAACAAACAAACAAACAAACAAACAAACAAAAACCTGCGAGTACACATTCATTCACGTCAACCGAAGTGCATATCGCTTTACATAAATGCTATCCTCAGCCTTTTCTACAACCTTTTTTTTTTTTTTTTTGGGTTTCTCTCACAGTTCTAATCTTTGTGCAATTACACCTTTTATTATTGAATTAATTCAATGATTTATCTATTTATCTATTTTATTAATTAGAAATGAACTTCTCGTGACTGTATGAGTGTTTGGTCACAATCATCTTCATCTTCATCCTCATCGTGGCTGTCGCCGTCATTCGTCATCATCCCCGTTGTCATGACAACCTCCTGGTCAGCCATCGGTGGGTAAGTGGTCACAAGGGCTCGCTGTTACCAGGCAACCCTCCAACAATATCTATAAAGAGACGAAGACGGAAAAAGGGATGATTAAAAAAAAATGGAAGAAAAGGATAAAAAAGGATGAAAGGAATTAGCACTATGTGACAGTAATGTGCTTTCAGCATGCACTTAAACTTTTGGATTATGTACTGTACATTTTAGCACATTTAACCCCTTCTTTGTAATTACAGTATAATAAAGTGAGAGTATTAATAAAGAATTTTGGTTAATTACAAGTGGACTAATTCTTGAACAGATGCATAAATCAGTAAAGTTTTGATAGAACTGTGACTAAGAGAGGACTACGCACAAAATCGGCGTTGGACTCCAGTTCCCAGAATGCACTGTGGCCTACAGTACAAACCCTACCAACACATACTGCACCTGTACCTCCCATCCCAAGCCACACACTCTATTTCACGCTCCAACTCACCTGATTACTCACCGCTTGCCTCTGGACTCAATTCACTTCCAGACAATTGTTCTATTGCAGTTTTAACAATACACGTTGTCCCGAAGCAGCTTTACAGACTTATAAAGATCTTAATTTTAAGCGTATAAATGTATCCCTAGTGAGCAAGCTAGAGGTGAGAGTGGCAAGGAAGAGCTCCATGAGATGCCCTAAGAATCCTTACCTTGAGGGGAAACAGATTCAAGAGGGAACTATTCTTATTTCTAAGACCTTATATTGCGATAATAAATAATGTCTTTTTCTATGACTATATACTATGAAGAAAACAAAGTGCACACACACACACACACACACACACACATATATATATATATACACACACACACAGTACCAGGGTGATCCAGGGACTGGTTTCTGTTCTGGGGGGCTCTAGGTTTTTTCACAGGGGGGTTGCGAGAGATTGGGGGCTTCTCCAGGTTATTAGGGCTGTCCCTGTCAGTGCCTGTAGCAACAAACACGGCACAAGGACAAGGTCAGGACATGTTACACACCGACATACAATAACATCTGACTTAAAACACACACACACACCACACGTGCATACGCATACAGTACATAGTGTTTGTGCATTAATTCTCATATACAAAGCCTCACGGTGATGACGATGATGATGATAGTAATCAATATAAATGAGTGTGTATGGAGGCAAGGATGTAAATGTCTCCTATAGGCATGTGTACAGATATCTCGGATATACTGTACTGTTTAATGAGCCATGTGGACCATACTGTATGAGTGTGTGTGTGTGTGTGTGTTTATACAGTATATGACTACATACTGTACCTGTGTCGCAAGACAGAGCTTTCCTGTTCCTCTGTGGTTTGACCGGCGCCTGCGGTCTCACACACTCCTCACCTGCTCCCCATGCATACCCAGTACACAAAGAATAAAGAATGACCTTGGATTAATGTAGTCATAAACATTACACTGATTTTATATGATTGATATAATAAGCTTCAGTCAGAAACACATCAAGTGTATCCAATTTATCAAGTGTATTTATTGAGTTAATTTTGGTGTTCTGCTCGAACACGAACATCAAAATGATTAAAGTATACTGTAAGTATTGTATCATTAAGGTTAAACATAATAACAGTACAAGTCAAGGCAGACCTTGAGTATGGGAACGTTCGGTCAGTCCTAAGGTGGGTTTTGAGGAGGCTGGGGGTGTCGCCGGGACGATCTTCCTATCACTGGCTGATTCGGTGGGTGAGAGCACGTACGAGGCAGTCTTCGGCTATGAGGCGGTACAGAACACAGGGCGGCTTTAAAATCAGTTATCATTGCATTTGACACTTATACCTTAAGACTTTCCAAAACTATAGGTTAGTGTCCTTATAGCTAGTAGGTATGTCCATGTTTAAAACTACAACAAATCAATGTGCTTGATTGTAGGCTGTATTATTATTATTATTATTATTATTATTATTATTGGCTATAACCAACTTCAAACTGTTACCATTGTAATTGAAGCCATCAATGGGAAGTCAGGAACACAAGAGGATAACCATGACCCCTAATGAGTAGCTTATGAAGGGACATGCTTTGGTTATACTCATTAAAATAATTCTCTCATGCTGTACTCTACCGAGGATAAGAATCGGTCCTGATGCTGTACATTTATCGCTTATCACCAACGAAGCAGCATTTAATAATGCCACGACTGTTCAAGTCAAGCCAGGCTTTCTGATTGCACAGAATAACAGGACAGAGTTATGAGAGTATATCTATATAATCTCCTGCTACACTAATGTACTTATCCCAGTGTTTCACTAGTGCTTGGATACCATCAAGGGAGAAAGTTTCCTCTGTACGCTGGAGCCATGATCGTTCTGCCTGCTTCACGTCTGAAACGCTGGCCTCCCGGGAACTCCTTAGCCAAGACATGGTGAGGACTGTAGGGGGATGTGGCAATAACTTCCAGTCGAGTTCCTGTAGAGTGCAAGTGGTGTTTTTTTGAATGATTGTTCCCACAGACGGATGCGTCTCTTCTGTAAGTTGGTCACAAGCTATTCATTCATTTTCAAGGATCAGGCGTTCCACTCGTTGAACGTTCATGGTAACGACCGCAGTGGGCTCCGAGCCACCTCAGACGGGATCATCATTCACGGATGTACAGCCTTCTTTAAAACGTTTGCACCATTCAAACAGCCTTATCATGAAATCTTATGTAAATGTCGATGGTTTTAAGGCCTCATTCATCTTTAGTTTCATTGCAAATCCCAATTTGACATGAACACCCCTTGCAGAAGATGGCACATCTTGAGCCTTGTTCAGATTTCCTGGAACAAATTCTAACCTGCCACTCTCTTATGGTCTTACCTACAGTACTGTAAAACGCACAAAGTGCTTGAGAGTGTTTACCTTAAGTAAGGATAGTCTGGGCACTTTTTCATCTGCAAGGGCAGATAAGTGCAAAGGTGTCTTGCTATAAGCTATATGTGCTGTCATTATCTTTGGTGTGAGTGCTGGGATGGGCTTCAGCATAACATTTAGAACATGCCGTAGTGATGCAAAGTAATAAGGCTGCTATTAAGGCTTTCCATGCAGTCGAGAAAAGTTAAGTCTCTGTGCTCTGAGAGTCAAACCATCCATCTATATATGATCCCCTGCAAACCCCATAATAAAGCCCATAATGTTCTGCTGTGCCACAGTGATGTGGATCCTCCTGCAAGTCTTTGGTAAAACGTTCTGCCATGAGGGTGATTGTGTTCTGGGCTGCTGTGATTGCAAAAATGTGCGCTAGCTCCTGCAAATCCACCGCCGCACTCATTGTAACCCAACGTGTCATGTGTTTATACTCTTGTCTTGAATATGAATGCAAAACTGTTAGCAGGCCCCGCCTTCTGTGCTTAATTGGTCAGAAGAATGAAGTCTGATGTATGATTGGGTACAAACCTGGAGCATTCAGCTAAGACACAAATCAAAATATAACGAGCCACTCAAGGTTTTACGAGATCTCGCAATCAACAGACATCTTTAAAAAAAATTTCTTCTACATATTTTTTAAGGATTTTTTTTTCTTATTTCTTTTTTCTTTCCTATCCTTAGTAGGGTATTGGTGGCTCAGTGGTAGGTTTCTCGCCTGCCATGTGGGAGGCCCAGGCTTAATTTCCACCCAATGCCCAAACTCCAGCCACTAGACGCATGCAGACATCCTCGTACCTTTGCTGGGATTGGAGGATGGTGTGACTCTGTTTCTCTTACTCGTTCCATCCCTCCATCTTTGTCCTTCCTTTCCACTCGGAAATTATTGCTCTCTCCAAGTTCATCCTCGGTCCCTGAAACAAATATTAAAAACCCATTCACACAGAACAGAAATGTAAAAAAAAAAAAAAAAAAATTCATGGCTTATCTCTACAGTATTTTAGATGTTAAGGAGATGTTGCAGTACCAGAGCTTTCCTGCAGAGGTCTCTGTCTGAGTTTGGCTAAACTGGGCTTGCTGCTCTGCGGCGGGGGCTCTGGTTTGGATGGGCACAGTATGAGACGTCCCACTGATGTCCCTCTGGTGCCCACCCCCCTACATCTCTCCTCTGATGGACACGACTCGATCCGGTGCTCCATTTGTGGATCCGAGGGTGGGCTTCTTTCCATCGGCTGCTCCCAGGAGCCTGAATCGGAGTGTGCGTCTGTGATCATAGACGCTTCACAGTAAATTTGCTTATCTTCATCTAAGCAGATTTCCTTCTCAGAAATGGGGGACGGCATCCTGTGCTGCCCGAGTGTGTGTCTGTCCAGCCACTGCCTCTCAGACTGCCTGTCCACCTGCCTTAGGTCTGTCCACTGTGCGTCCGTCTGCTGCTTTGGCTCCGCCCACTTCCTGTCCGCCCCTTTTCTCGTCTCTAACCACTGTTTCTGTTGAGCCTCGGCCTGCCTGTCGATCTGCCTCAGCGTGTGTCTGTCCAACTCCCTCTCCGCTTGCCTGTCCGCCCTCCATAGACTTTGCCTGTCTAGCTCTCGGTCTATCTGTCTCAAAGCTTGTCTGTCTAACTCTCTCTCTGCCTTCCACAGGGTCTGCCTGTCTAACTCCCTGTCGGTCTGTCTCACAGTGTGTCTGTCTACCTCTCTCTCAGCGGGTTTATCTATCTGTCTCGACATTTGTCTGTCTAGCTCCTTTTCCGCCTTCCTCAGAGTCTGCCTGTCTGTTTCTCTATCGGAGGTTTTGTCCGTCTGTCTTGACGCTTGCCTTTCCAGTTCTCTGTTTGTGTGTCTCACAGTTTGTCCATCTGTCTCACTCTCGGATTTCCTGAGGTTTTGCCACTCAAGCTCTCGGTCGATTTGCCTTTGTCTGTCTATCTCCCAGCTCATCTGTCTGTCTCCTGGTCGTAACGTCTGCCTGTCTAATTCTCGCTCAGCCGCGCCCGAGGACGTGTCATGGTCAGGCTCTATGTCAGGTTTCTGAAATCACAAAAAGAGGACATGATAAATATTTTTGTGATGAAACAAATCATGTCCTAGCACATCCCTGAGCAGTTATTTGTTCTTACTATGATGTGAACTTTCCTACAGTTACAGTACAAAACTTACATTTTAAACATCAGGACTGGCAGAGAGCCACAATAAAAACTCTCAGGAAGCTGCTCAGGAATAAGCTGGGATTGTGCTATAAGGATTAGCATTTCATTTCACTAACAGATGGTAAGAAAATGACACCGCAATCACTGAGGTAATTAACATCACAGTGTTATTTTTTTTTTCTTATTTAACACCCGTACTCATTTAACAACCTTCAACTATCGAAGCGTCACGATTCTGAAATCACCCTCCCTTAGCTGTGGACATGGACCGTACCATTTTGCCAGTATAAAAGGGGTGTTTGTTTGTCCTGAATGTCGAGAGCGGCATTCCCTGGACAGAGCGTATCTCCATCATTCCCACTCTAGGCTCGTCCACTTTCGGTTCCTCTACATTCCCGTCAGCTTCGCCCGCACAGCTACTTCTATAAGGTATCCTGGGAGGCTGGAGAAGAGTGTAGACATTCTCGAGTGCGTTCCTGGATAAGATCAGAAAAACAGAGCAGGAAAAGTTATAAATTATGTTAGTTCTTATTACAAGCTTTATTGATTTATCTTTTGTGCATTACAGTAGACTGAAAACTTCTTAAGTGTGTTTCAGATTACTGCATGCATATATGATGAAATCCCCTTCTGATCATATGCCATGTCTACTGTATATGTGGTATATACTGTACGGTACTACACATAAGTCTTGAGCCTTCATAGTTTGCTTCCAAAGAGCTAGACTTTCCTATATGTTTATTGTATATCTTAAGAAATAATTTTCCAGGCTTCCTGAAGAACTTTTGGCTCTCATTCACAGTCCAGAATGTCTTTGTTTGTTAAGTCACCCCCAGTGTGATATTCAGGTGTTTCACTCAGGCCCCTTATCCCCTGTGAAGGGCAACCTTAATGCTTCCAACGTTGTGGCCACAGTTTAAGTTTAAGACCCTTTTCTATTCCAACATGACTGTGTATGAGCCCAGTGCACAAAGCAAGCACTATAAAGACATGGTTTGATGAGTCTGGTGTGGAAGAACTTGACTGGCCCACACACAGAGCCCTGACCTCAACCCCATCGAGCACCTTTGGGATGAACTGGAACAGAGATTGCGAGCCAGGCCTTCTCATCCAACAACAGTGCCTGACCTCATAAACACTCTACAGAAAGAATGGGAAGGAATTCCGACAGAAACACTCCAACATCTTGTGGACAGCCTTCCAAGAAGAGTGGAAATGGAGGTCAGGCTCTGATGTTGGACGAGAAGGCCTGGTTTGCAATCTCGGTTCCAGTTCATCCCAAAGGTGCTCGATGGGGTTGAGGTCAGGGTTCTGTGTGCGGGCCAGTCAAGTTCTATATAGCTGCATAAGTGGGACCAACTACATTGAAGTAGATGTATTTAGATACAATATACAATTGCAGGTTTAGCCAAATACTTTTGTCCATGTAGTGTATGAATCAATCAAGCATAAAAACATCTAATTATTGGCATGAGAAACCTGTGCAGATGATGACAGATGATCTCGCAGGTGATTAGTATACTGGTGATGCTAAATGCTGGGTGGTTGGAACAGACAAGAGAGGAAATGAGGCTGCTGTTACATAAATAACCAGTTTATAAATTCTTTAGTCACTTTGCAGCCTGTCGAGTAGATCATGTGCATAGTAATTTATACAAATACTAATTGTTAACTTATTGTTAATGAAATCAGCCCATGTAGAGCCTTGAAGGAGCTCACGCTGAAAGAATGAAAGGACATCGACTGGAAGGTTCTGCGAGTTGGTCACTGGTGTTGGTAAGGATGATGGTTTAAATAAATGGTTTTAAGACTAGTTATGTGAGATCACAGCTCCAAGGTACGCAAGGATAGAGCGAAAGACTTCTGTTGCTGTACATCTGTTACCAGGCATTTCACTCCACGTCTCCATTGTCCAGGGCAAATATCTCAAATTCATCCAAATCTCTCAAACATACCCATGTGCTTTCCAAGATCACCTTTCGTCCATTATTTAAACAATGTACCTAAAAATTGTGTTTATTTATACATTGTTTGTTTTTAACTTCTAGATTTTTACATCCCTCTTCACAGCCGCTCAATTGTTAACTGACCCGGTGGGAGCCGTGGCAACGGTCCGACAATCCTCGCTACAGACTACACCCGATGAATCCGATTCCTGATTGGACAGCGTGGAATTCCGGTTCCTACGGAAACCGAAGATAGCCAGCATGTTGCGCCTCTTCTTTCGTCGGAGGGAGTGGGCCTTGTGAAGGGAGGATAACTGACTGAGGACAAGAACCAGACAGAAACCAAATTACAAAGAAGAAGAAGATAATAAGGGGAGAGATCAATCATGGTCACTCACAACTGTAATTATGGTAAATGATTATTGTTCTCAGGTGAGAACCAGGAAGTACGACTAACAAGGAGACAAGGAAACGTGAAACTAAGGAGCAGGATTTATTACAGAATTATAATTATTATTATTATTAGTACAGAAATATACCGTACAGTCATTATAACTTTACTGCAAAACATTTTTAAATGTGCTACAAATGTGTGCAAAAGCTAGGAATGACCTAACAAGGTGGCATCAACCAAAAGGGATCTGGTTATTAAGGTACTAGAACCCCGCAATCCCATCATCATCATCATCATCATCTATTTTTGTCTTTAAAAAATATGTAAAATTCTCAAAATTAGGCATTTAATTAAAAATCTTACAAAACCCATATCTAGTAATGTAAGATGTAATATTTACAGTAAGAATGTATCATATTTAGACGCGCTGCATTATTTATCCGAGATGGTGCGCTCTCGTTGGCCCACGGAAACAAACCCCCATGATTCCAAGCAGCTGTTGCCTGGCAACAAGTCAAATGCTCAAAGAGCCCGGCAGGTTGCTAGGCAACAGTGTGCGGCGGCACAGGAGGGCACATTTAGAGCAGATTCATTAGAAATGTGTTTAACAGGGGGAAAAATGTAATTACAGTAAAAGCATCTACGATATTCCTCCGGAGACTCATCTGTCTGCCAAGTAAAGTGGGTGTGTGTGTGTGCCTGTGTGGGGTACCTGTCGGGCAGAACACGCTTGCTGTAAAAATCAGGTAGTCCATCATCTAACGGAGTGACAGAGCCATTTTCAGTACAGTGCTAGAGAGAGAGAGAGAGAGAGAGAGAGAGAGAGAGAGCGGGGCAGGGAGATGCAAAGATTAAGTTGTATGATTACTTTAAAAGAAAACATCATGAAACTGCAGTTGTAAGCTAGCGCTCTTAAAGAAAAACATTTTGTGACATTTTATTAAAATCAAATGTTCATGTAAGAAATATGAAAGAACTGAGCTGCTGTGAGACAGTATGGCATCCTTCAAACAGCAGTTAATTAAAAACACAAATGATGAAGATTTTCTTTTAATAAATGTTAGAGGAAGATGAAAGACATGTCGAGATAGATGGGACAAGTTTTAGAATATAATTTTTTATTATTATTAATTTTGTTGCTAGAGCATTTTGGGCAAGATTCATGTAAGAAACTGTATGGAGATGCAGCTGAAGTGGGAATTTCTGCTGAAACCTGGCAACCCTTGTGAAGAATTTCAATTTCTATAAGCTATAGGCTGTAACATTAACTTAAATCCTCATGTCGTACACTGTAGTTATTTTTCAACTGACAGGATAGCAATCCCTCTATCTGGCAAGCTTTTTTAAATGTAAAAAAGGGAAAACAAACAAACAAACAAACAAACAAACAAACAAATAAATAAATAAAGCCCCTTTTTTCATGTTTCTTGTCTTGCTTACATCTCTACCAATATATTTTACCAGGACATTTTTTTAGTCTTTACTTTATATATATATATAAATAAAATAAACCTCATTCTATTTTTGGTGTATACATTTTTTTGCCTGACTCTATATATTTTGTCCTTGCTCCATTTTTTGCTCCTCAAGGACAAATCATCTCTCATTTAGGGGTATTGATTGCATTGTTCGGTCATTTCTTTTCTTCTTTTATGAAGTTATTATAATATAACCACATGTCTGCAGACACCTCAATATATATATATATATTTATATATATCTAAATCAGATCTATCTATTAATGCCGGGAGAACCACAGTGTCCATGCTTTCTCTGGTCGAATTAACATCGTTAAACATTAAACCCATGATTAATGTAGGTCAAACAATATGTACTATAACACATTATTCATTTTTCAATATCCCCATGTATTTTGACAGAATTTCTCGCCTTGAAATGAAAACTGGGCGGGCGTATTTTTGACAAAGACAAGACTAATGTCTCTTGTCCCTCCCACCTCCTGTAGCAGGCTTGCAGATTTAAGCAGAGCAGTGATTTACAGTATCTGTTTCAAGGAAGGGCACCCGGCGTAAAACCTGTGCCAAGCTTGTGTGCGGATCGGATGGTCCGCTGTGATGAGAGCACCTGAAAGTCAAATTTTCTATAATAAATCCACTATCATGGGGTAGACAAATCATAGTTCCAGCATACTGAGAGACCTTTCTACCTTATTACAGTAGTATCCAAGCACTAGTGAAACACTGGGATAAGTGCATTAATGTAGCAGAGGATTATATAGAGAAATAAAAGGGAGATTTTACTCTCATAACTGTGTTCTGTTATTCAAATTCAAATTTTAAATTCAAATTCTATTTGCCACAGTCATGGCATGTCCACATGCACAGTACTGTATGATATGCAGTGAAATTCTTATACGACCGTTCGTGACCTTAAAATCAAGATGATCAATACGAAATAAATTATGGAATAGAATAAGAATAAAATATAGAAAAACTTGGGAGTGTAAAACTGTGGAGTGTGAAAATATGCATGAATGTGAGATATAGTGACCATAAATGTGCAATGTGCAAAAGTGTGCAAAAGTAAATGAAATAAAAATGTGAAAATATGCATGAATGTTCAAATGTATAATGTCCATAAATGGTCCATAAGAGTCTTGAGTGTGAGCAATGTCCAAAAAGTGCAGTGTGCAAAAAGAATGTTTTAGTCCTGTGTGGTGTTCTGCACAGTCAAAAGTCCCAGTTTGACTTGAACACCTCTCACCTGTCCACTTGAACGTACATCATGCGTCTACCGATGCATGCTGTGAATTCAAGTGGACAGTACAACGCACTGAAATTTCTAGTAAGAGCCATCGTCTTTAATTAATGTGCATACATATTCCAACGCCTTCTTTTTTTTTTTTAACTGAACAGAATAATTCAGCAGGCAAGTTGTAAGAGAAATGCCATTTATCACTCGTGCAAAACACTGATTTTGCTGAATAGAGGTTGAGAAAAATAACAGTCAGAAGTAGACCATGTTGTCATCATGATTGATGGCTAGTCTTGCATAAAATTCCCTTAAAAAAGCAAGCACTTGTTCTAAAAAAAGGTTGCATGATCGCAAACATGCTGCATAAAAGACTGCTCTGTTGCACACACACACACACACACACACACACACACCAACACACAAACATTGTATTAATAACTGGAGGCTTTTTTCCTATCTAATAGTGTACTGAATGCTTTCTATTATCAATTGCAGGCCATGCTAAATTTAATGAATAATACATTTTGATGCATTAGTGGGAGTCGAATGTTTGACTTACGAACATTTATTAATGCATTCCTTTGCGCAGTGTGGTTACTTTCTGCTTCAGTTCATTATTCAACGAGTAATATATCCATGTCTGCACAACCCTGCGCTTGAGTCATTTTATTGTTAATAAAATATTGAAAAAGGAATACTTGAGTTCACACGGATATCGTGAATATTCATTATGGATGAGACTAGGCGATGATCATTCGAAGGCGCTGAAATTATGGTTTTTCTATTTAAACAGGGCCTTAACCTCTGCCTCTGTCCATTCGAAGCGGGATTTAACATAAATTCAGAGCTTTTTAAATTTGGATGATGTCAAAGCAATGCGAATTCATAATGTATACTGTATTTCCATCCATCCATCCGTCCATCGAGGAATCTCTGCAGTCCAACTAGGGGCTGTGGAGGTGATTACCATTGTATTTATTCCCCATTTTTTGACCGTAGTAGAACCTCTGGTCAACATTCACATGCGTATTCACACACTATGGAGCAATTTGGGAACACCAATTAGCTTAATCTGCATGTCTTTGGACTGTGGGAGGAAACTCAAGTACCCGGAGGAAACCCACCAAGCACAAACTCTATGCACACCGACTCCGAGGCGAGAATCGAACCCGGTCCCTGGAGGTGCAAGACGACAGTGCTGACCACAAATCCACCCTGCAACCATACTGTATCCATACTGTTCTTTGGTAAATTCGTTATCTCATAAATTCTGACACTTTCACATCAAAGTAATATAAATGTGACCAAACCTGAAAGTTTATGGAACCCAATTCCTGAAAACTGACAGGAAAGCAACAGTACTGTATAGGCTTTTAATGTTTTTATCTTGAACGAGCAACCCCATTAATCAACACACAAATTGTCGATCTTGATGAGGAGTTTTCCTGCTATTGATAGATCTACTACTGTAGCACTCATAAAAAACTCAAAAAAGTTGGGCTCATTACGGTAATAAATCAGTTAATTGAGTTACTGGGCCATGCTGCATGTAAATGAAAATGACATTTAATCATAAGACATTTATAAAATATTAATTAACCATGCCAGATATGACCTGAAGCTAACCTTAGCAATGATAAGTTATAGCACAAGGCTGGATTTTATATTCTGATTGGCCTGAAGATGGCGATTAATTCTCTTAAGTTGCAAGGTGTCATGGTTTTCTTGAATGTGTGTTTTTGAGGACTCTTATTTTGACAGTGCCTTTCTTTGCCTATTTCAGGTGTTCCTGTTTAATTTATCGTTAGTGTAAGTATGTATAAGCTCCTTGTGTTTTCTGTTTCATTGCCTTGCTTGTAATGTGGTTAATACTGTGTTGGGTCACCAGTTTTTTGTTCATGCCAAGTACAAGTTATGGTCTGTTTCCGCAAAGTCCTGGACGGTTTTATCTAATATAAGCCCTGTTTTGACCCAACTTAGCAGCGTTCTGACTCAGGCGTACCCTGTTTTATCCAAGCATTCCATTGCTTTGCCCGGGTCATGCCCTGCTCTTCCAAGTCATCCCGTCCTCTGTCTCAGTCATGCCCTGCATTGCTTGAGTCATGCCCTGCTCTGCCCTAGTCATGCCCAGCCTTAATTGAGTCATTTCCTGCTTTTCCTGAGTCATGCCCCGCTCTGCCCTAGTTATGCCCTGTTCTATCCCATGCAAGTTTATTCTGTTTGCCACTACTGCCCCATTTTGAAAATCATGTCCTGACCCCTACTCCAAGCATTAAGAATGTCATGCTGGTGCCACCTGTCAGATTTTAGGACCCTGTGCTAGCTCCACTGATTGGCTTTGGGATCATTGTACTGACACCACCTGCTGACTTTGGAAGCGGCGTACTGCCTCCACCTATTGGCTCTTATATAAAGTCTACAAAACAGATTTACCATCCCAAGCTCTAACTCAAGTCAAGCTGTTCCAGGCAAGCTTTTGCCAACGGCCCATGAAGCTGCCTCTTCTGTCCTGAGCCCTAGCCCATGCCAAGTTCCAGCATGCCTACCACCAACCCAGCACCCATGCCAAGTTAACGTGTGTCAAGCTCTAACCCTGTGCCCAAGCCAAGTTCTATCCAGCCAAGCACCATATATAGCCACAGCCTCATTTATAATTACATTTTAATATGTTAAATAAAATTTACTTGCATTTATGTAGACCCCTGACTTTTTAAACACCTCTCACAAGATTTCTATTAATTTATTTTAATATGTTATTATTTCTATAGTAGCAACGTACACTAGTACAAAACGTTATTGGTTGATTTGGTGTAGGAAATCTTAGGAATCTTAGGACGCTCTTAGGAATGTGTTTTTTAAAGGAGTCTCCAGTATCAGCCTTTTCATAATAGTCAGCCAGCTGAAACTGGTCCTGCTTTTAATTTTTCCATCCTTATTCAGTCTGCTTTAAAACATCTAACACGAAGCTAAGCCCACGAAGGAGGTTCATTACAAAGTGCCACAAAAAACATTTCGAAATTCATAACTTTCCAATCCTGCACTGATTCTCAATCAGAGAGATGTTTGTGTTTGGGCTCTCACCGAGTCAGATGAAAGGATGCCTCGCCTGTGCCTTCGAGGTGGCCTCGGCCTGACTCGGGTCACATGATGCAGAGGTGCACCCTGGGTTGGGAGTGCAGACAAGCCCTCCCATGATGCCGAGCGAGAGAGGGGTGAGGAGAGTTGCACGCCCGAGGTGGGAGGAGACGAGCTGGAGTCGTCACACAAACCTGCAAGAGAGAGAGAGAGAGAGAAAGAGATATGGTGTGAGAGAGAGGAGAGGAGAGAGAGAGGGGAAGTGAGAGCGACTAAAAGGGTACTCTTACTAATGGAACCCCTGAGGGAAAAACAGGAAATTGGTAGATGAGCAGAGAAATGGAAACAGATACAGAGAGAGAGAGAGAGAGAGAGAGAGAGAGATACACACTCACTCAGTCTAGTGGATACAGGTCGGATTCTCCTGGTCCTGGAACTGCGCTTCTTAATGGCAATGGTGTCCTGCAGTCATGCACAAAGCATAAAGACACACATATCGCACTATGGAAAATATTTTCAGACTCATAGCACACGAACGCACATACACAAATGCAAGTTTCAACAGTTTGTCAAACTCACTAGTGATGGGTCGTTCATGAACGATTGGTTCTTTTTGAACGAGACTTTAACGTGACTCAGAAGAGCGAGTCGTCTCGGGAAAAGTGATTTGTTCATTTTCTACTGGGCGTGCATGCACAAATCATCGCACAACCTCTGTAGGTTATGTACAGGAAAAAAAGATTCGTTCATTTCGATGAAGGAGATTCAAAGAACCGAGTCACTAAAACGATTCAAACTTCCCATCATTAAAACTTACTGCCTTTTGTGTGGCTCCGCCCACATCAATGTAGGCACCAGGCTTTATTCATTTATTTATCGAAATTAGTTTGTATTGGCATTTATTGTATTTTCCATACATCTAGCCATATATAGATACACAAACACACACACACAGACTCACAATGCTCGTGCCTAACTCCTCATCAGTGATCTCGAGTGAGTCCCTGTGTCTGTGTGACCTTCGACCTGTGCTGCCATCACACAGGCCATCCCACTGTTTCA
>JAOVVB010000026.1:3907971-3924512 GCA_028570985.1 Heterobranchus longifilis | reverse complement strand
GGAGCGGGGTCACGTGACTCCACACGCGGTAGTGTTTTTAAAGGGAAAGTAATCGAAATAATCGACCTGGGAAAATTCGATCGATTTTAGGTTCTGAAATTTTTATTACTTTTCGATTAATCGCCCAGCCCTAATTACTAGCTCGCAATTTGAAATGAAAGGATTCTGATCCAATATTCTGGCTTTTTAAAATTATGGCAAGGATGTTATGTTGAGGCTATTTTTTGTCATTTTTTGAAAAAAAAAAAGGTTTTGCTGCACATGATCACCATTGTTAGTTTTGTTTTTTTACTTTAAATGATTACTTTGAATTAGTGGCTGACCTGTGCTGTTGCTGAAATTTCCAAAGTTTGGTGTAGACATCAAAGGTACGGCCAAAATAGGACTGCCACTGCTTGTGTCCATATTGAGGGAGATCTCTAAAAGAAAAAAAAAAAGGAAAGAAAGAAAGAAAGAAAAAAAAGGAAAAAACAACATGAGTATCTACCACATACACATTAATCACTATGGAGCATATTTTTATTAGGAAGTCAAGCTGAAATCCCTAAATCCCTGAAATACGGGGTAAACCATAAACTTTACAGAAGATCTCATGAAAAAAAAGAAAAGAAAAATGAATGAATGACCTTGATCAGATATCTCTTACACTCTTGGTTCATCATAAAACAAGACAGGAAAAAAAGCTGCATCATAAAATATGACAACTTAAAAGTTTAAAAGGAAAATATTTCCACATGTACAATGTGACAAATGGGACTAAAGAGCTGTATGGCCATAAGAAAACCATTTGTTTATAAGGTCAATTAAAAAAAGCTTCAATTTGCTATGACACCTCAAGATTGGACTACAAAGCACGGTCATGGGTTCAGACGCATGATTTACCAAAACAATGGGTGTGTCATGGTAGGAAGGAAAGGGTATGATGTGATTTAATCACCTGGAACCAGTTATGAATTGTCCTATACATGCCATACTCATGCACCAGTCTAGCCCTGCAATCTTTGAGGACATTGTGCCAGCCCTGCTTGCTTCAAGGATGTCAGGCATGAGCCACAGCCTGGTTTTGATAATGCAGAGTTCTGGTCTGGCTTCGGTCAGAGGCCCACAAGGCAGCTTTCCCTGTCTTGAGCCCAGTTTCAGTCCTCTTGGAAATGTTCAAAGCTTCTTTCTAAAATCCGGAACACCATCCAGTTCTTGCCCTACTCCCATGCCCTGTTCCAGCCTGGCTGTTATGCCTTGCTAAGAAGCACAGTAAATAACTGCTCACCACAGCCTTGGCATTGAATGAACAATTGACAGTGAATGATGTAGTGGCTGTCCCAGTGCACCTGTGGAAGTGCTTTGGAAGCTGTGCCTTCAGGAAGTTTTGTCCTGTCGTCACAACAAACTCCTTCATGTGGGTCTAGGGAGTTTAGCTCAATTTCAAACTGCAACTCATATCAACCACTATTCAGAGAACGGTAACTTCCTTCTGTTTCTGTTTTGTGCTCAATTTGCTCAATTTATATCCTAATTTAAACTCTATTTTTCCTTAATTTTGTCTTGTGTTCACCATATTTGCCCCAAGTGCTGCTGACAGTACCATTGTGTGCTTTGTTCAGTTTGCGTCAATGCTTAAAGTAATGTGTTAAGTCCTAGTTCTGCATATAAATATTGCTTTCACTGTATATCTAAATATTTACTACTGCTCATGCATCCTACCTAACCCTCTCTGACACTGAGACAATAAACAAAGAACAAAGAGTGAAAGATGAAGCAAGAATGGCTTTTTATATCAATTTCTCTTTTTCGTTTAATGTATTTACTGTACTTAACTTTGAGCAAGTTGTGGGAAATGCACCCTTCTCTCTTTCACCCTGTTTAAAATACTAAGCAGCGTGGAGAAGGTGCTACAGCAGATAACAGTGTGTGTGTAAATTATCATCCCTATTACCATTACAGTAAAATGGAGTTGTACAGGTGGAGTGAGAAAGAGAGATAGCAAAAGATGTGTAGGAGTATGGACAGTGACAAAGCTGCAGCTGTGATGACTCATAGCTGTGATGTGATGGAATTTAACTAGTTACAAATTTCCCTGTTCTCTCACTCTTTTATTCTCATTTGTTCACTCTCTCCTTCATTTGCATTACTTTAGTCATACTATTATTCCCCTCCTTCCTACCTCTGACCCGAGCCCCCCGCCAATAATTGCATTTATTTTCCTCTCTGATCCTCTCACTTGTTTCCTCCTTTTCTACTTCCACCCAAGAAAGCTCAAGGTTGCACAGCCATCATCACAGAGCTACTGTACTATCAACAAACATGGGTGGTAGCTGGAGACACACACATACAAACACACACACGCTTTAGCACACAAAAAAACACCCTGCAGAGGTTAGCAGAGACCGTGGCACCATAGAATTCATTGGTACCTTGGATTACGGGCATAATTCGTTCCAGAAGCAGTATTCCAAGGCTCGTATTCCAAAACATCCGTAAATCAAAGTAAATTTTCCCATAGGAAATAATGGAAATTGAAATTATTTGTTCTACAGTCCAAAAAAAAATAAATATATAAAAAAAATTAACACAAAATATAAAGTAAAAATAAAACAAATTAACCTGCACTTTACCTTATAAAAAAAAAAAAGTAAAAATAAATCCCGACAGATAAGTGTTTCTGTTTATGCGCACAGGCACTGTGTGTGTATGTTTTTCTCTCTCTTGCACTGCGGAGTGAATGCGTTATGTGTGTGCGCGCGCGTAATTTGACACCGTGCCGGTTCACACACACACTCTCTCTCTCCCTCGCCTTTAGTCTCTCTCCCTCGCCTCACTAAAGGCGAGAGAGAGAATGTGAGAACTGGCATTGGCATGGTGTCAAATTACGCATGCGCACACATAATGACAGAGAGGGAGAAAATGGATTTTTAACCTCTAATGAGACTTTCTTTTGCTTTACACGCGCGCATACAAACACAAAAAATATGTTTTACGCGCGCACACATGGTCACAGTGTTATAGTAAACAGTACCCGCGTGCACGGATGTTGATTATAGCAGTAAGAGACGCGCACTATGACCCAGCAGGGAAGACGATTATCCACAATTCCGAAGCGCAAGAGAGAGAAAAACTGTTGGCTCAGTTTTGATCACGTGACGCTCTGCGTCAAAACACGAAGCGCATGCGTGATACATGATACTTGGTACTCGTAAACCAAGACTTGCTCGTTTTCCAAGTCAAAGTTTATTAAAAATCTTTGCTTGTCTTGCGGATCACTCGCAAACCGCGTTACTCGCAATACGAGGTTTTACTGTAGTCCCTTCCGGATACTGTGAAACAAAGATAGGTCCCATCATTAGGGTTTAGAGGTGTGAATCAGGAACATCATCATGTGGGGTGTGAGCTCCCTTGTACCTACTTAAAAGAGAATTTACTATTCGTGTACATGAGAAACACGCATAGTAAATGCAGAAAATCATAAGGAAAAAATGCAAACCCTCTAGTTTTTTGCTTCTTTAAATTTAATATTTTTTTCATGAATTCACTCTTCGGATACATTGGTGATGTTTACAATACCCAGGAAAAAAACTGTCATTTTATTTGCCTAAAACAGACACAAAAGAGATAGCACAAACATGCTCTGAATTAGACCACAAGTTACATCAATGTGTGTGTTTTGTAAAAATACTAAAGCAAGTGTAGATCTCTTCTGACGGTGTTGACTCAACGTCTGACCCTGAAGCTGCAAGTGTTAGTATTTGCAAGTTATTGTTTCTTAAGCTAGTTTGTTGAACTTGGAAATACTCTGAGGCTAATGTTGCTAATGATAGCTGTTTGTTTGTTTGTATTAGGATTTATTGCCATATCAGCTTCTCAGGCTATTTCATGGCAGATTCATATCAAATATTAAGCTGGTTTATTCAAACCAATTTTATATTATGTTATAATGTAAGTGATTGAGAGAGTTGTGGGAAAGTAAAAAAGGATATAATAATAATAATAGATAAAAATAAATAAGTATCAGATTATAGCATGGTCTTGGCTAGAAGAACAAGATTTTACATTAGATTCTTAAGGTGCACTTTAGATGCCATTTCTGGTTTGGTCTTGCAAAATATGTTTTTAAAATTTTGTTCTGGTAGAAATTGTTTTCTTATAGTATTAAAACTTGGGCAGTCCAAAAGTATGTGTTTTATGGTTAGAGTAGTTCTACGGCGCTGACATTTTGGAGCTTCTTCATCCTTAATAAATACGCATGGGTTACGTTGTATACAGTATACGACCTGGTCGTGTCTCGTTTCGAAGGGGTGATAGCTTCTTTTTCCTACCACTGGGTTTATTTCGAATAATTTGTTGTTTTGGTACTGTTCCCATTCTGCTTGCTATTTATTTAATATATATTGATTTATAATCTGTCCAAAAGATAAGCAGGATTCTCACTTGTCTCTTTCTAAATGCCTGGGTGTGTATGCATGTGTGTGTATGGGAGTGGCGGTTTTTAATACTGAACACTCACACACTCTTCCTCCTGTATTAGTTGGACCAGTTTGTGCAGAGTTTCATCCAACACCCTGCAGAAAGAGGAAGACAGCATTTGATGAGAGAGGAGTAAGAGAGGTGGATAGATGTGCGCTAAGGGCTTCATTAGCCACTATATTCTGACGAATCAGATTAAAAATGTTTGTATCACAGTTAATGCCGTTGGGCTGCATTAGGCGATTATGAAACTTGCCTGTCAGTGATGACTATTTGCATCTAAGTTGGTTAGCAATTTTTATTTGCTAGTTAGAGTGTTTTTTTTCACACATAATAGATGCTTTTATGGCATAAAGCCAGCAAATCCTTGTGAGATAATTTAAGCAGTGCATTAATACATATTGATGTGTAACATGCCAGAGTATGATTGCGACCCGTCTGGCCAGCTTTCACATTAGTAATGCTCTTCCGTACCCAAGTACACTTGCATATCTACAAACGCCAATACACTGGGTGGCAGTATGCATCTAGTTAGTTGGCATCCATGCACGAGACCACCTTCCCCTCACCAGTTGGAGCAACCCGAGATCATAACACTGTCTCCAGAGGCTTACACCATATGGCCATGAACCTGGAATAGTGTCAGTCTGGACTCATCGGACAACAGGACCGTTTTTAATTATCCAATCTTTATGCTCCCTAGCAAACTTAGATTTACATTGTTTGGCTAATTTTGCTGGTTGTTGTATTCTTTACTGTACATTCTTTGGCACACAAGAAATTGTGCAAACAAGCATTTGCAGGTCACAGAAGGGTATCCTTATATAATTGAAATACATACAGTCCCTTTTTTTTAAAAAAAGGCACAGAAGACTGACTAATGGTTGGGTACATAAATGTGCGCCACCTTTGCTAATAAGAATTTAAAGGGGACCTATTATGTAAAATTCACATTTTAGTCATTTATACTTTCAAATGAGGCTCCAGTGTGGTGTTTTGACAGGGCTTAAAAAAAGGAAATTAGATCCCTCCCTAATGTCGCATCATATACCAAGAGGTCCTACCCTTCTCGATGCTCCAGTCCAGTCCCACTCCACCCAGTTCTGCTAATCTCTGGGAAACCATTTCTGGCTAGGTCAACTGATAAGAGATAACTTAGCCTTCTTCAGCTCTCAGTTGTCTTTTTTACTAAGTATCACTAAATATTGATGATGTCATCATACATGAACACTCTTACAGTACATACAATATATGGACAAAAGTATTTGGCCAAACCTGTTAATTGTTGAATTGAGCTGTTTCAATTAATCAGGCCCCTTATCCCCAGTGCAGGGCAATCTTAATGCTTCAGCATGCCAAGACATCTTGGACAATGCTATGCTTCCAATTTTGTGGCCACAGTTTGGGGAAGACCCTTTTCAGTTCCAACATGACTGTTTATGAGCCCAGTGCCCAAAGCAAGGACTATAAAGACATGGTTTAATGAGTTCGGTGTGGATGAACTTGACTGGCCCGCAAAGAGCCCTGACCTCAACCCCATCAAGCACATCTGGGATGAACTGAAATGGAGATTGTGAGCCAGGCCGTCTTGTCCAACATTACCTCATAAATGCTCTACAGGATAAATGAGTATGAATTCCCACAGAAACACTGCAAAATCCTTTGGACAGCCTTCCAAGAAGCATGAAGCTGCCAATTGGGGACCAACGCCATACTGAAGTATATGTATTTAGATACAATTTCATTGCAGGTTTGGCCAAATAAAATACTTTTGTCCATATAGTGTATATATTTTTCCCCCTTTTTGTATTTGTCAGTTGAGAAAAGTCTGAAAATGAGTGGGAAATGCTTGATGAGATCCCGAGCATGGATCTCCATATGATCTCCAATCCCTACATTCTGATTGGCTAGGAAAATGCACTTCCTCAGAATGGCTGGCGAGAGTAGTTCATTTAAAGATAAAAACACTAAAACAGTGCGTTTGGAAAAGGAGTGAAACAGAAATCAATACTATCTCATCGTATGCACTAATCACAAATGCAGCTGTGCAAGAATTTAAAATTGCCATACCTGTTCTTAATGTTAAAATTCTTGCCCAGATGGAGGTGTTTGAGTGAAGGATGTCTGGACAGACCAGTAAACACAGTCAGGAGGTCCCCATCAAACCCTGGTATAAAATGCACAGTTAGTTTTAACCCCAGTAGGATATCTGTAAGTGGGATGAATTAAGATCCTGAGGAATATAACACCTACAGTACGTATCGTTTAATGTCAGGGGAGTCTCACGGGCTCACCGTTATCCGAGATGTCCAGCGTAGCAATGGACGTGACTCGTGGAAATAAGTCCTGTATAACAGCCGCTCCAGCTGATCGAAGCTACGAGAGAACATTTTAATATTTATTTAACTCTGCCTATATAACAATTTCTTTTCATTTTGAGAAGCTGCTTTGACACAATGACGATTGTTGAAAGCGCTATATAGATAAAATTGAATTGAATTTTCTTTAAACTTTAACTTTAACTAAGCATGGGAAAAAATGCTACACTGTGTTTTTCTCTGTTATTTTAATTAATCTGTCATTTTTAATTTCACATTATAGCAAAAGTAGGTCATAAGTACAAAAAAATTCTAACGTTCATGTAAATATGTCTAACTCTTTGCAAATAACATAATTAAACCATAATTACATTTTAACATGTTCTTAATAGAATTTGTGAAAACAATATTGATTTTTTTTTTCCATTGTTTTACCCAGTGGCCTCAGACTTTTGGACTAACGTAATTAAAATAATTTACCTGTACAATTATCTATCCAAAATGCATTTATTTAAAACAGAAATATTTTCCTTTTTAGGCCCAGGTTCATGCGCTCATTTTGAGCTCCTTTCTGAAGTGTAAAGGTGTATCAGTATATTAGGACAAGCAAATCTAAAAAGGTTTTACTGTTGATAAATTGCTATACCAGGCTGGCCAGCTTTCCCATTAATAGTGCTGTTCCATATCCACGTAGAATTTTATATTTACACACTCCAATGAACGAGGTGGAAGTATGCACAGGCTTGGTTTGTGAGCCATCCATCCTTGCCTGAGACCACCTTTTCCTGATGAACTGAAGCAACCCCAGATCATAACACTGTCTCCAGAGGCTTGTACAGTGGACACCATGCAAGATTGCTTCATACGCTTCCCTTATTACCCACACACATCTATCGCTCTGGAATGGAGCAATCTGGACTCATCAGACCACATGACCCCTTTTCCAATGTCCACTCTTTCTGCTCCCTAGCTTTTATCTCTTCATCCTCTCTAACAAGTGGTTTTCTTGTGGTCACATGATGCAACTTCAGAGATCTCCAATCACGGTCATTTCCACAATGTGCATCTTCTGACATGCTTGTTTAAGAAATGAGAAACTGCTCACAAGAACAGTTTATGGTTAAAAGAATTGTTGCCAGCTGAAGAATATTAATCACTGCAGTCAAGTAATTACGTATTCGCTCATTTACCCGACCACATACAAAAGTGGAGCTAATTAGTGGTGCTTGCAAAGCAAAACATTACTTGTATTATCTTGCAGGCTTTTTTATTATTATTTATTAGATTTTTCTTCCGTACAAACTTAGGCACATACTGTAACTAGTCCTATACCGTTTGTTGTAGACCCATGAGAAAGATGTCAAATCGTCCGGCTTTTGACTTTTGGAGGGTAAATTGACCGGCAGGGGGCAATTTAACCCCCCAAAATCCCATAGACTTAACATTGAGACCAACTTTGATGGATTCTAGCGCAGGGCAAGACACACTTGCAATCAGGAGATACCCCTAAGAAGGGTATAAGTTGTACCCCTAGTGGTGCAAGAGGTGCCCAGAATCAGGAATTGTTCACAGTTGCATTCCCTGCTAAGGTAACTTCCACAGGAACTTCGAATCTGAACCTAACTGTGGATCCCGTTGTCATAGAGACATGGCGGCGGGGTGGGCTCATTTTACTCAGGCAACCAATCAGTCTCTCAGAATCATTGTGAAGCTGCCCTAGAAACCAGCAACTGATCCCGTAGACTGTCATTGTAAAAAGCCCAGTATCCCGGGTTTTGACACGGCAAGCACCACTCAGATTTTCTTCAGAGAATGTACCTGTCTAGTATTGGTACAGTAATACAAGTATGTGTTACCAATAGTCTAGCCATTTTCCCACCATTTATTGTCATCCTCTCTTATGATATAGTGCATAATCATACACTTTCATTCCTTAATCATTCCACAAGAACACACACATACCTCACAGCTGCTGATGTCAAGGTGCATGTCGTTGATATGGGGGTTGTTGGTCAGACCTAGGAACAAATTTCTTTTAGAGAGAAAGAGAGAGAGAAAGAGAATTTATATCAATATTAACATTACACTCGTGGTGCCGTATCCCTCTCTAAGCTAATAATTACTGAACATGATGAACGACCTAACTCCATCCCTACTGCCCTGGGAATTGAGCATATGTGTGTGGGTAAGTGAAGCTGAGTTAACTGGCTGTGTTTAAACAAAGTTCTTGCTGGAGTCGTGAAGACACTTCGTAACTTCACAGGAAGAAAAGGAACTCGGAAGTGCACTAGCTGTGGACTCGACTTCTGACCTTTTAAGAAAGAGCATAGGCGTCTCACCTGAGGGCTTCTGGCGGCAGCTTCATGGAGGCCAAACTGACGTGGGTGAGACTGAACGCTGAGCTGAAGAACTGACGGAACAACGGCAGCGTCTCCTTCACCTTCCTGTGTAAAGAGAGTACAAGATGAGATCGTTAACATTAGACACACCTATCACTTCTGCATCAGATCGCTTATTTGGTAAGCGTTTTTTAGGGTTTTTTTTGTATGATTTAATTATTTCAGTTATTTAAAATGTAGTTAATTGATGATGTCGAGTCAGGGGGTTTTCTGCTGATCTGTGCGAATAGTAGACTACATTTGTATAATAATGACCTGATTAAATTTAATTAAGCATAGACTGCTTGTCTAACATTATTGGCTTGCTAATTTGTTTAGGTGCAAGCCATTGTTTTTCCTCTTCTCATCCTTTAACAAGCTGACATCATTAGATCAGGGATACTTATTTATTTATTTTTTTTATTGACATTCAAGGAGTGTCCTTTCCAAAGAACAAATAAATCCATCTTGCATCCCCTTGTTCTGTACTTGTAATACAACAAAATCTATTTTTGTTCACTAGTAAAACATATCCTTCTTACATTTATAATGCATTTAACCTCAGAAGACTGGAAGCCAAATTCGAATACACTCGTCATCTATACCGCTTTATCCTGTACAGGGTCGCGGGGGGCCTGGAGCCTGTCCCAGAATCACGCGGTGCCAATACATGGCAATACACGCGGTGTCTAACCTGCATGAAATGATCATACTGGCCTATTTAATATACCATATCTAACCAAAGGGAATTCGGTTGACATCTACTATGTGCTCTTAAAGGGTTCCGTCTCCTATATTTGAATCCCCTAAATATTCAATGCAGTAGAAAAATGTGTTCTTCCTGCACGCAGTATTGTAAATAGATACAAAACCCAAGGACTGGAATGTAAATGATATTTTGTCCTCTAGTGTCTACTAGACAGAATTAATCCCGCCAGCCTGGTCCTTTTCCGTTCCACATCCACAAACTAAAACTCGTAACTAAACATATTTATTTATTTAGATATTTCAATATTCATTCATATTACACCATTTCAGAAGGATCAGATTATTGGACTGCATCAAGCAAAGAAAACAACTAAGGAGATCTGAAAAGGAACTGGGTTAAGAAGGATAGTGCTGAACCTTCTCTATGAATGGAGATCATGGGGAAGAACATGAAGCGATGCAACCATCATGCATAGTGTGTGACTTTTTTGGGGGGGCTAGGCAGTGTACCGTACTGTACATTGTTTATGCCCTTCCACTGTTGCATGGGCCATATTTATCTTCGTGCCTGTACATAATACCCAGCCACTGGAGACGCAGGGCTTCCTCAGAGTCAGTGCCAAGCATGGAGAAATGGGTAGGTTGTAGCAGGAAGGGCATCAAGCATAACATAACTTGGAAAAAAAACCTGCAGGTCAAATGAACCGATGTGGCAACAGCGAGAAACGGACTATGCACAAGAAAAACAAAGCAAGGCTTCGGATCATAAACTCAATGCTGTGAAAGTTTCTATGCTGAATCCTGAAGCCGAGTCACACCTGGACTCTAAGTGTGGGGAAATGGCAACATCTAGGTATGTGATTGCAAACACTCAGTATGATGTGCACGAGCCCAAGCTTATAAACCCAGCAAGGTACTGAAATCAGCACTCGGGTAAAGTGCAGTAGCTACCCTAAGGCTTGAATAGAATATAAAACTTAGTTGCGTAAGGTCAAAAATAAATGTGTTTTGATAATGTATTTATTCCAACACAAGCACCAATGTAGGGATCTTGCACCGTAGTTTATTATAGTGTATTATGTTTAAATATTAAAACATACACCGTTTAGTATATGCGTGGTATATTATGTAAGAGACAGAAAGGAAAAAAGACAGACGGAATGAATCTAACCTGTGAGCAAAGGAGTTTTTGGAGAGGTTGAGGTAAGAAAGGTCAGCACAGCAGCCCCGGAGCAAAGCCCCAAACAGCTGGAGAGAGAGAGAGAGAGAGAATATGGAAGATAATGAAAGGATAAACTGTGAAAACTTGCTGCAAAATATTACAGAAGTGAAAGAAGTGAGGAAACACATTCATCCTCAGCCACTCAACTATAAGCGTCCAACATACTGTAAAATATTTTAAAACTCAGTGTGCCTGTAGGCAGATAATATATCAAAAAATATATATATAAGGGTGAGTCAAAAATTATCCGCACTCTGGTTAAAACTTATCAGCGTCTTATCAGCGCTTCCCGTTCAAGGCTCCCCAGTCACTGCTGTGCAGGCGTGAACGTGTTACATCAGTTCATTTGTAACTGCGATGCGAGCAAAAATGGATGCCCTGCTGGTGATTTGCACAAAAGATGAGCGATTCGTTATTTTGTGGTCTGAGGGTGTACCTGGTGTCGAAACAACTCACAGAAGAGCATAAACAGAAGTGTTCGGATATCTGCAAAGGAAATTTGATCCAATACTCTAAGGAAGGTGAAAGTGTCTTAAAGAGAATCATTACTGGTGATGAAACATGGATTCATCACTACGAGCCTGAGAGTAAACAGCAGAGTACGGAACAAAAACATCCTCAATCACCGACTGAGAAAAAAGTCAACATTCAGCTGGAAAATTCATCGAAGATTACAGTTTTCTGGGATTCTCAAGGACCAGAAGTATTGGAACATTATCAGGTAAAAAGATTCAACAAGCTGAAGCCTAAACTTCAGATTAAACGACTAGATGACTGATATCCAAGTGTGTTGTGATCTTGCATGACGATGCTCGTCCGCACACTTCTGCACACACTGTCTCAAAAACTTAATTTTGAGATGTTAAAGCATCCTCCCTGTAGTCCTGATCTCGCTCCATCAGACTTTCACCTGTTTGGTCCCCTGTAAGCAGCCCTACGAGTATGAAGATTTACTTCTAATTTAGAAGTGAAGACAGCGGTGCGTTTGTAGGTCACCGCTCAGCCTAAAACATTTTTTAATGAGGGAATATGGAAGCTTGTTGACCGACAGGCAAAGTTTTTTGAAAAACAACAAGATTTTGTCGGAAAATCTAATTCAAAAATCATTCTTCAGCTAGAGTGCGGATAATTTTTGACTCACCCGCGTACATAAGTCTATTAGGGGTGCAAATACACCCGAGCTCCTCCATGCATATTTATTTATTTAGTTATTAATTTAAGGGAGCCCAGGACATGAATGTTTTCTGTCTAAAAGCCAGATGTTGCACATCTGGAAATCTGGAAAACATTTCTAACAAGTACAGTACTTTTTTTGTTGTTGTTGCATTTTAACTTACGGTCCGTTATCATTTATGCCTTGAGAAAACAAAAATTTGAGATGAATAAAACAAGAAATAAATGAATAAAGAGACAGGAAGTACTCACTGATTCCAGGCAGCAGTCTGTGCCTGATAGGTCCAAGTGAACTAAACAGTTGGGCTGCGACAGGAACATATGCAGATGCTAGACGAACATAAATACCAAGTGAATTTCATGTGTTAAAATGTGCACGCTAGGATAAGAATGTTGCACTGTAGTGGGTTGTTATATACAAATACGAATGCAAATGCATTATGTACAGTACAGTATGTGATACTCGATGAAAATAATGTGATGAGGACAGATTGTGTGTACATCACACGTTCCACACGGATCCTATACACGAGTTTGTGAGCTAGCATGTGCACATATATATGTGTGTGTGGGGGTGTGTGTGTGTGCGCAGTATTAGCTGTCTGACCGTTGCATCCTCTCCAGACAGTACACCAGGGTTCTTGCTGAGATCCAGATGCAGGAGCGAGTTTGAGTAATCATCATTAGAGCAAAGCGCCTGGGAAAGAGACACCACACCTGAGAAACACAAAGACACACAGAGAGAAAAGGGGTCAACAGAAAATCAAAAGAGACAGCGTGCATCTCTTCTACACATCACTACGCAATAACACAAACAGTACGTCACTAAATCCTTGATTAATTACCTATAACAACACACACAACACCTTGTGTTATTTATCCCATTTGTAAACCTCCTAGAGCGGTTCACTTTCAAGGATATCATTGCATCACGCCAAAGATTAATAATAACTTCCTGTCCTCTTGTGTAAACACATCAGTCATCATAGAAATTGTGTCATATTCTATTATGCAAGAGAACATTGTACTGTATGTGTGATAGTTTATTCATAACGTTCACGTCGCGCAGAAACAGGAACGTGTTCCCGATAACAAGAAGGTTCCGGCACAGCGCCGGGGACTGAACGCGGCACCGCGGGGAACTAGTAATTACATCAAGAAGCTTCGGCTGGCAACTCATACGGGACGGCGGACAAAAGAGCAGCATGCGGAGAAAATCGAGGTCGGGTTTGTCAATCAAACCGTGCTCTAATTCTCATTCTCTGCTCTGTTTGTGGAGCTGACCACCTGACACGGGTACACTGTCAGCAAAGATATCCTGTAGATTTCAGGATTACAGTCCGAGAATATACATAATATATTAATACGCACAGACTTTAGTGTATGCAATCATATACAGTACAGTATAGAGCACGGATAGGAACCAGCTGCAGATACCTCCGTGCTGTGTCGATTAAAAGAGAGATCTTATAAGTATCATGATAAAAAAAAAGCTTAATGAGTAATTAAATGTTGCCTGTTCCTTATAACATTAGTTTTCCCACTTTCAGCTTCAGATACAAGAGTCAGTTAACATTGGATGAAAAAGTGTGAACAGTTCAGAGTGCACCACCTGTACAATTAAAAAGAAAAAGTGACGGTTTATTGACTCCATCGCCTACAGAGTCTCAAAACTCTACACAGTCTTCGACTAATTAGCACTTGCGCTGTAAGCGTGTGTGTATGATGAGCGGGTTTGAGACTAATTAGTTTGGAGTATGAGGCAGATCTGAGGCTTAAGTGCACGATAATGTAACGCCATAAAAATGCATTTCTGTTACACGACTAGGAAGCTTTAGCACTCGGTACAGAATCGTTTATATATCTGGGGCTGATCAGCTGATCACCGGTCACGGCCAATCAAACTGTAAAAAACAGCCGATTCTGGTCACTGGCCGGAAATAAATAAATAACAATAATACATGAATCACCGCATGAAAGAATCGATTTTTCTCCCCCCAGATCTAATACTGTATAAAGTACGGTGTAAAAATCTTGAGCTCCCCGTCATTTCTTCAGATTAAACGAAATAATATAGATTTAATAAAAGAAAAAGGAAAGGTTTTACTGTGTGTTTTAAGTGCCTAAAGATAAAAAAAAATCATATTTTGAATAATTTGTAAAAACTTTCAGCTGCTCCCACTGAGGGGTCGCCACAGCGGACCAACTGATCCGCACCACTTGGCACAGGTTTTACCCCGGATGCCCTTCCTGATGCAACCCTCCCATTTTATCCGAGCTTGGGACCAGCACTGCATCCAGCGGCTGGGGTTTGGGCACTGGCTGGGAATCGAACCTGGGCCTTCCACATGGCCACCAACACCCAGCAAGTGTGACCGTCATTCTTATTATTTTTATGGCCGCTGCATTTCCTGCCTCTCTGTACACCGCTCTCGCGCTACCGCTCCTGTACCTGTTTATTCTGCTAGAGCGAAGAGAGGGAACTGTCTGCTGCGAGTCAATCAATCGTGGATGGCATCGTTCTCCCAACAGATTTTTTAGAAAGGGTAGGCAAATATACTTGGGGCGGCCGTCGATATATACCCTACAGTATGTGTGGGCCTGGACTGAAAATGAGAGCCGAAAAAGGACGCCTGGAGAAGTATTTCTCAAGACGACATTAAAAATACAAGAAAGTCTGGCTTTCTGGAAGCAAAATACGAAGAAACGAGCGGGGCCCGAGACGTTCGCACAGCACTTTACCTCTCACCAAAAGCAGATTTTTATTACGAGAGATTTCAGTGAAAAAAAACTCCAACTCAATGATGCTGTTTGTTTCGATTTTCAGAGTGTTACCGCAAGAACGAAGCGATTATAAATAATACATCAGGGTTGCATTATGAGTATATAAGTCTAGTGTGTGTGTGTGTGTGTGTGTGTGTGTGTGTGTATCGGAGAGTCAGCATCAAAGCAAGCATTATCAAAATCCTTTATCCCTTCAAGTATGAAAGGTTACGTCATTCCTCAACAGAGAGAAAGCAGGGGCGTATACGCGCACGCAGTATGAATAAACGTCTAAACAATCGATTTTAAACATCTAAAAAATTCATAAAGGTTCCTCAGACTGGACATTACAAGCTAAATGATGTAGTGTTAACATCTGAAAATGTTCCTGTGAAGACACTCAAATGTTCCTACACTCACCCACACACTTTACAGGGGACATCTGAACACCTGGATGTTTATTTAATAATCTATATTTAATGTAGAACCATTTTAGTGAAATGATTAAAATATTCATTATAATCAAACATTTTGTATACCATGGCAAATAAATGTGTTAATACTACTACTACTACTAATAATAATAATAATAATAATAATGTTAGTTTTTTTTCTTTAACAAACATTATTCACGAGCATTTTCAAACATTTTTTTCTGAAAGACATAGTTAGTCATGTGACCAGGAGCAGACTTGCCATTAAGTGATTAAAGCAAGCGTTCAAGTCAAACAAGGACTTATGGTGAAATCTCTGGTGAATGACAGCGTAATGCTGATTGACATTTACAGAAGATAGAATGTGTGAGATAGTAACTGTATAACTACTGTATATACTGTAAGATAATAAATGTTTTAAATTAGTCTGTGAAAGACGACCCCGGCCCACTGCTCGGAGCCCACTGCAACACCAGATCCTTGAAAATCGGCAGATAAGACGCAAGAGACGCATCTGTCTGTGTGAACTGTACACACAATCATTCGCCAACACCACTTGCACTTTACAGGAACTCGGCTGGGAGTTATTTGCCGCGTCCCCCGTACAGTCCTGACCTCGCTCCAAGCCATTTCCACATGTTTGGGTCATTAAAGGAATTCCTGGGAGGCCGGTGTTTCAGATGTGAAACTGATCATGGCTCCAGTGTACTGAGAAAACTTTCCACCCTGTTGGTATCCAAGCACTAGTGAACCACTGGGATAAGTGCATTAGTGTAGCAGGGGATTATATAGAGAATTAAAGGTAATAAAGGCACCCCTTGAATGTTTATTTGTTGTGATTTCTGCAATGTCCAAATAAATTTTATGCTTAAAATATTGCAATGCACACAACATTATGGGTGACATATCAGAGTTTAAAAAAGGTCAAATTGTTGGTGCGCATCTCGCTGGCGCATCTTTGACCAAGACAGCGAGTCTTTGTTATGTATCAAGAGCCACGGTATCCAGGATAACGTCAGCATACCACCAAGAAGGACGAACCACATCCAACAGGAGTAACTGTGGACGCAAGAGGAAGCTGTCTGAA
>JAOVVB010000026.1:3872351-3882468 GCA_028570985.1 Heterobranchus longifilis | reverse complement strand
AAATAAATAATAAAAAGAGAAAAGAAAGAAAGAAAGAAAGAAAGAAAGAAAGAAAGAAAGAAAGAAAGAAAGAAATAAAGAAATTTATATTAATTAATATAAAATTAATATATATATTAATATTTAAAACATAACTATTTCTGATTTACCCTTTGACAAAGCATGCAGTCATGTTACAGGTACAAATACAACACAACGCAAAAAGTAGGCAATAAAAAAACCCAACAAGAATCTTTTAAGTATCAGAAATAAACATTTCCTTTTTAAAAATGTTGTCACATTTTGTCGCAATATATATAAAAACAGCCTAAAATCTTTTAAAGCAAAAAGTGCACATTACACTGATAAATGTGTTTGTGCTGATATAGCAGGAAAGAAAGAAAGAAAGAAGGTTAAAAATTTAGCTCAGTATCTCATTTCTGCAAACTTTCTCATAAGCATGCTCACAAGAGATAAAACTGTGAGCAATATATAGTACTTAGGGCATATAAATAGTGTATTATGTAGTATATAATACACCTAATACAACTATAGCACACACAGGCTTAGATCTGATGCTAAACTTTTTTAGGTCTCAAGTATGAGTAAAAAATAAAAAAATTCACCATCTCTAGTTAACCCTTTGGCACCGTGTTCAGTCACGTCACACCTACAAAGCCGACATTTGCGTCTAAAGTAGCAGGTGAAGAAGCACGCCAGAATTTTTAAATGCACCCCAGCGTCACACAGCGTTCTGATTATAATGAGAAATAAAAGCTCCTGAGTGTCACGTTGTGAACCTTAATTATCAAATCTGCATCGTAAACAACCTTGAAACTTTGTTCATTCCATCCAGCATCCCAGAAGACCACAGCCTTTGATATTAAAAACAAACAATTATCCACTGCCAAACAAAAAAACATATCCCCGAAATACCTTTTAGATGCCCAGAGGAAGCCCATGGCCAAAGAGATGGCGTAGATATCGTTCTGCCTCACATTCTTACGCTGTTTCCTCTCTCTGCGGCGGAAAGCGAATGCTTAGAGACTCAGTGGCATATTTAATTAGAAGCGAGCTGTTTGCACTATCAGTGTGAGGATCTACCTCTCCAATCTCTCCTGAGTCAATCTTCCCCCATCTCTGATTTTCTTTTATATTTATGCCGGAATATTTAATTGTAGACAAAAGGTTACTCGGGCTGCATTCACTGCACACAGCCGGAATAATCTGCTTTAAAAGGCTTGACATTTCAGGCTTTTCAGAACGGCTGAAAAAAAATTATATCCCTGCTTTTGTTAATCAATGAAGTAGAACTCTCGTGAACAAAAGAATTAAATTGCTTGGTTGGTTTAATAAAAAAAAAAAAACACAGACAGAGCTGCTTCCTCTGGGCTTTTTGTGTATGCAGGCACCAACACTGTAATTCCATATGATTTAGGGGCAAAACTCTCATTTCTGCACACAGTTGGCTGTTTTTTATATATTTTTTTCTTTTTTTGAAAGAAAATCCTTTTGAAGCTCCAGCCAGGCTGAGGACAGATTTATCATTACGGCTGACTTTCACTGACTTGCAGCCAGTCCACTACAATTTACCATCTCTATACGGCATGAAAAGAAAACAGGGTAATTATGCAAATGAAAGGGGCAATAATTAGGATCTTTACTCGGCGAGCAGAGCCATGTGGAAAGGACTTGCCAGTGTTCCTTCAAGAGTAGCTTTTTGAGATTTAGATTTATGAACAATCACACCTCCACATGTAGTCAAATAAAATGGAAACTTGTGGAAAGTGGAAACTATATAGTCTCTAGTGATGGGAGTTGGTTACCATTCCATAGTCAATCATCGGTTTACGTAACCAATCAAGGGTCGATTAATAATGGTATTTACTCTTATATTCTTAGACCTTGTGACAGAATTTGCCTATCACGCTCTCCATCTTAATATTTCACTTCTTAGCGGTTTACTTGTATCTCTCGTGAGTCAGCCCGATCAGCCAGCCACCTCCAGATCATGATGCCACTACAGGCTTTCTGTCTACTCTCCAAGGTACTTACCACAGCGCACCTGAAATCAATCTGGTAATCAACCCTCGGGTTTAAAAGAACGCAAAGACCCTCCCTCATCGCTATAGTGTGCCTGGTGTTCTTTTTCCTTGCAAAGTTCTCTAGCAAATATTTTCCTTGCCTGTTTTTTTAGATTTCACATCTCGGCCTCACCTCTTGGATATCTTTTGTGTCTGGATCAATGTCTGTGCATAACACACATGCCTGACTCACGGACTTTGAACTTGAATTGCACTTCCGGATCTCTTTATGTGTGTGTTTCCCCTCTCACAGATATCATTGTCTATACCGCTTTATCATGTATACAGGGTTGCAGAGGGCCGGGAGCCTATCCCAGGAGACTTAGGGCATGTTTACATGGTACACCCTGAACAGTGTGATAATCCATCACAGGGCACACACATACACATACACACTCAAACGCTCATTCACACACTATGGGCAATTTGGGAACGGCAATTAGCCTAATCTGCAAGTCTTTGGACTATAGGAGGAAACCGGAGTACGCGTCAGAAACCCATCAAACTCCATGTACACCTGAGGCAGGAATCAAATCTGGACCCCGGAGGTGCAAGGCGACAGTGTTAACCACTAAGCCACCATGCTGCCTGCAAGAGGATTTGATCTAAGTGAATTAACCGGCTTACTTGGATGCATCTCTACTGTGGCAAGTTTGGACATTTTTGCTTTCTGTGCCTGTTAAAATCAAGCCCCCTCCGGGGAACCTAGGGGCGCTGAAGTAGCATACACAGAGATGGATAACAAGCCGTTACTGTATGCCCTCGTTGACTCAGGATCTAATCAAAATCTGATCTCAGACACTAAAGCACAGGAGCTACATATTCCTACCCAACCTCTCAGTTACCTGCTAGCCATTCGAGCACTAGATGGCACCCTCCTATCTTCCATTACATAATGCACTGTGTCAGTCACCCTTTGAATATCAGAATGGCAACCATTCTGAAGCGATCTCCTTTTTCATCATGGACAATGCTCATCGATTGGACAATCTAACGCATTTAATCTTCTTCCTGGTACAGCTCCTCCTCTTTAGTATACTCTTTATATTTATACTCTCAACATTAAGAACTTGCTCCCCACTTCTGTTGTCCACTGCCTTTGACCTCCTACAGAGAGTAAAGACAGCCTTTAACACTCTGTCCAGGCACTAAGAGGATCTTGTGGTGCCATTTGGCATAGCGAACACTCCTGCTGTGTTTCTGTCCCTGGTGAATGATGTTCTCAGTGACTTTTTCAAATTCAAATTCATTTTCAAATGAATGAATTCAACATGAGATGTTTTTCAACATCTTCGTTAACATCTACCTGGACAACATCCTGTTTTTTTTCCTGTTCCATTAAGGAGCCTAACATTCATGTTTGTCAGGTCATTCAGCTCCCAAAGAACCAGTTGTATGTAAAAGCAGAGAAATGTGTTCCACTGTGACAGTTTCATTTCTGCAATTTAGTATTGCCCCATCAAAGATCCAGTTGGATCCAGGCAAGCTGAACACTGTGGCTGACAAGGTGGCCCTAAGAACAGCAAGGGCCAAACTTTCCCGGGCCATCACAGAGATGAAGCGCGCACAAGCCCAGAGAATCCAAAACCACTTTAGGGACAGTGGTGACATACGGCGCATGTGTCAGGGCATACAAGCCATCACCAACCACAGGACGACATCACATACCTGTGACAGTGGCGGCTCCCTTCCAGATGCGCTGAACAGCTTTTACGCTTGGTTCGACATACAGAACGATGTGATGGCGAGGAAGACCACTCCTCCTCAAAATGACCAGGTGCTGTGTCTCAATTTTCAAGCCTCAACACTGCTTTTTTTTCCCTTCTGGACAAATACATCACCCAAATAAGCAAAGTGAAATGTAAGCTTAGTTCAGGAAAGATTGTCTCTCTCTGAACATCCACTTTGAGACGTTTTATTTTTAAGATTTGCAGACCCAACTAGATTAATGGGGGGCACAAAAATCCTTGCTCGACTGCTCATATATTTTTATGACTAATATTAGTCTCACAATTTAAATGTGTACAAACATTTCTTTTATTTTAATGGAACCTTTACTAAAGTTTATACAGTTAAAACTTGGATTGTGGAAACGCGCTTATAATCCAAAGCACTCATATATCAAACCAAATTTCCCTTTAAGAAATAATGGAAACTCAGATTATTCGTTTCACAACCTAGAAATATTCATAAAAAGATACAAAATATAAAGTAAAAATAGAACAAATTAACCCGCACTACCTTTGAAAAGAATCGTGGCTGGTATGAGGGAGACGAGAGAGAGAAGAGGAGGAGTTATTGTGTAGGACAACTTTCACTATCACTGCTATCTGTTGGCTCACGGGGAAACTTTTTTTTTCTTTTTGTGTGACTTTAACAAGAAACCTCTCTAATGACACTTGCTTTTGCCTCCTTTTGAGGATTTCATGGAAATCCTGACATTTGGTTAAATGGCATTGTGGTTAAACTGATTCATCTCCCGCACTGCTACAGCCTTTTTAAGCTTTTTCTCCACGAGGGTTGTTGTTGCAGTACATTTTACTAAAGGACTGTTACTACACTTGGACACAAAATAATTAAAGAAATGCTTTACGCACACACACGTGTGGTCACAATGTTGTAGTAAACGGTACATGCACAGGCGGATGTTGACTGTACAAGCGAGGCATGCGCACTGAGACTGAGTATGGGAGACGATTACCCACAATCCCACAGCGCGCGCGAGAGAGAGAAGAACCATTGGCTCAGTTAAAAAGTGAACTTTTGCTCATCTTGCGAAACACTCACAGACTAAGTTACTCACAATTCAAGGTTTTACCGTTTTATTTAAATATAGTGTCAGTCTTTTCACAAAGTTTGGATTTTTTTTTCCCCCCTACATTTCAGAACAATCAGTCAGGAAAGACCATGGAGATAGAAAGTGTGTTCAAACTTTTGCCTAGTAGTGTATATTAATTTTAAAACCACTGGGGGAGCATTTTGCAGACTGCAACATCTTTACAGATGAAAAACCAAGACACTGGTGTGACATTCAGGAGGTTTTACACAAACCCCTGCGTATTTTTTTGTTTTGTATTGTTCGGCTGAGTACTGTTTATTACTTGCTTTGCTTTTTTTTTTGTTTTGTTTAAAATCAGTGGTCTGGCCTCAGTGCATTGACGAAGAAGAAACAACTTCTACCGTAGTCTCACTATTTCATGCATCCCCCCCCTAAAAAAAATAAATAATTTTTTGTTTAAATAACCTTAAATAATGACTTGTACCACAACCAGTCAGCCTAAGAGAGAAAAATGTTCCCCAGAAGATATCCTACTATTGCTGCATGTGATGAAGTCAGTAACTGAACCAGTTTGTAGTTAAGAGTTTGGGAACGTGGTGGGAATCTTATTCTTTAACCTGTGTTCTGGTTATAGGAAGGAGCGAGAAAAAAACGGATGGAGCTGATGGAACGAGAGAGGAAACAGCGAGAGCATGTTAGTCTTTAGTCGACATTTCTGCTCAGACAGTTTATATGAGGGGATAAAAATGTATTCACGACTCGTTTTATTGCAGATGTTTCTCCTGAAGGCAGCTCAAATGAAACGATTCGAGAGGGAAAAGGTGATTACCTGTATCCAAGTTCATTTTCACACCTGCATTCCACCTGAGTTATGATGAATAGCATTTAAACCTAAATGTCTTTTCACATCAGCTTAATAGGATCAACCGTGCTCGAGAGCAGGGCTGGAGGAACGTCTTAAGCTCCAGCGGAGGCAGCAGCCCAGAGAGGAAGGTACTGTACCGTGTGCCTTTAGCAGTGACACAAAGTACTTTTGCTCAGTAATTCTTTTTAGATATATAGTGGCAAGACTAGCAATGCTGAAATATCCATTGGCATGAAATTTGTTTGTCTGCTTGTTTGTGTATTCACTTTCTTTCTGGAATTTTCCGTTGGTGTCTAGTTTTTTGCAGGTGGAGGTATGGGAGCACTTCCTACTCCTGTACCAAGCCTCTCTCCTCTCCCTGGAGCTGCCCATGTGCCAGGTCCAGTCACAGGATCCAAAGCTTCTGGAGATGGCAACCAGGCAAAGTAGGTTATGTCAAAGAGGGAGTTTCAGTAAACCAGAACTCGGCACTGTTTGAACAAATGAAAATGGGGCCGCTGAAAATGTATCACTGTGATTTAGTTAAAATGCTTCTGGTCTATCGTTTTAATAAAGGGTCGAACTGAACCATGGCATGGATAACGGGCACGATCATCACTCTGTCAAGGGCCAGGCACGGAGGACGAGTCTCCAAAATGAGACCGTAACAAAAAACGACTATGCCAACAGGTCTGGGTGCTTTTCATGTAGACACTAATATAGGTTATAGTATTTTGAGCATTTTGTGTATGTGTGCGAGATTCATTCATTTATTTATTTATCTATCTATCTATCTATTATTTGGGTGTCTAGGCTAAGAGCTCAGGTAGTGGCAGGGAGGGCCAAACAGGTTGAGGAGTTCCTGCAGCGCAAACAGGAAGCCCTGCTCAATAAAGTCCGTGCAGAAGGCCAGCTGGTAAGAATCCTTTTTTTTTTTTTCTTTCTTCTTTTCTTTTTCTTTTTTTCCTCTCTCCTCTCGCTGTAATATTAAGGCTTAGTTATTAGTGACTTGTAGTGACCGTATAGCTTCTGTTGACTTGAATGTGGCAAACAGGGGGCCCGGCAAAACCTGGCCACCATCTTTGCGAGTCGGACAAACTCGTCCCGAGGCAGGAGACCCAGGGTCAACAAGGAGGAGGAGGTAGGAGGGTGGATACAACCAAACGCTCCTTCCTACCCCGTTTTATTTGCATCATCCACCGTTTTCATTTTTTTTCCCCCCTTGTACAATTTGGGTTGTGAGTACCCGCCTACGCCAGCAGAATGATCACTTCCTCCCCTTGCACGATGCTGTTAACCATGTACGCACTAATCATAATGCTACTGAGTATCAGTAACGGGGTGCTTTCATTTCTAATGAGCTGTTCGCTAAGAGTCTCAATTGAAGTGAAACTCCTGCTTTTTTTTTGTGTTTTTTTGCATTTCTCTCTTCGGTTTAGTTTTCCACTCACTGCAAATAATTAAACGTCCAATTAAGGAAAATAATTAGTTGTAGGGTTTGAAATGCAGACTCAAATTGACAGTCATGGAGAATGTATAGCCTGCATTCAATAAAGTGCTTAAGAAATAACTAGTGTAAAACATTTTGTGCATCACATCTAGAGTGTTTTGTTTTGTTTGATTCAATTCCTCTAGTCAGGTTGATTCAAGGATCTCTCGCGTTCTCGCTGCAATCGAACCACATCACACTACACTTATACAGTATATACTGTACCTTTATTCGTCCCACAGTGGGGAAATTACTTTGTACTGTCCCTACTTTCTATTTGCTGCCTTGACGGTGTATAAATACAAAATAGTTTGTTATAATAAAATAGTAGATAGTTATACTTTCAAACTAATTTCACTAGAGTAATATTGCACAGTTTAAAATGGTGTTATTGCAAAGTTGCTATTGCACAAAAAATTAAGTTTGTAACTATACTGTAAAATATTGTAACTATTTTGCAAAATTCAAGATATTGTAACATTTTATATAACAGTATACAACAGTGTGCGATATGGAGACTGGGTAAATGGGAGCAGCTCTGATGGTACAGTCTAATAGCAGCAGGGGAAAAAAAGTCCTTCAATATCGCTCTTTCAGACACTTGCAGTGTAACAGTCTGTCACTGAAGGAGCTGCTGAAAGATTAAACACTTGTTTCATGCACTCTGCTTGGTAGTGGACCAGTGTTAAAGAACACATCGCTCAAACGCTCTCAAATCCAATATTTTGATCACTCGATTGAGGAGGAGGGGCATTCAAATGGATTAAACAATGCATACATGAAGGGGCCAAAACAAACAGGAAAATGCGATTGGTGCGATTTGAATTCCTCGTAACACGTTCGCTGTTCAATTTTTTTTTTTAATAATCTTGTTTTAATCTTTAATAATCTCTCCATGGAAGACCTCATAATCACATGCATGCTTGTTTCTTTCAGTTATTTCAATATTTTTTTGATCTTTGTCCTCATAATTTTTTTTTAATGGTTTTCATAGTCACAAAATGTTTGTTTTATGTAAGTGCATGGTGAAAGATTTGCCAAGGTATTATTTTGCACTTGTATAATCCATGTGTGGAATTTGCAGGAGTATTTGACCCGGCTGAGGCAGATCAGACTGCAGAACTTCAATGAGCGACAGCAGATTAAAGCGCGTCTCAGAGGAGAGAAGGTAAACGCATGCGTGTTACCGGTGTATCTATCGTTAATATCTTCACACTGATGCTTTAGCATACGGTCTGTGCACTTTTCTTAGCGTGATGGTGAGGGTTCAGACAGTCAAGAGTCTTGTGAGGAGTTTGAGCTCCGGAGGAAAAAGATCGAAGCTCTGAAGGTTGGTGATGTACTGTAACTTATTTTAATTATTTTAGTTGGTAGTGTACCACTGGCAGGAATGGATCTTGAGTTTGGTAGTCATGTCTGTGTGTGTTTATTCGTGACAGGCGCAGTCGAAGGCCCGTGCAGCTTTCCTGAAAGAGCAGCTAGAGAAGAAACGAAGAGAGGCTTATGAGAAAGAAAAGAAAGCGTGGGAAGAGCATGTATGTGAAGCACTTTAAGTCATTTAGAATTTCTGTTTCGGACTTTTTTTTTTTTTTTAATACTTTTCAACGGCTTTCAGGATTAAAAAAAAATATTTAGACATTAAATTCCCTCATAAACTGTGATCAGTGTTTTGTTTTCATTTAATCAGCTGTGATCTGCTTTAAACAGCTCGCCGCTCGAGGAGTAAAGGTTGACATCGGACCACAGAAAGGGGCTGTGCCTCCACAACCAGACCACATCCCTCAGGATGACATCGCTAAAGCCACGCCCTCTTCTAGACCGACCACCCCAGCCATCTCTATGACTACAGCACTTAAGGATGTGGGCGTGGTCAGTCCTCACAGCTAACAATTCAGTTCATTCAATTACATGTTTTAGAATATATTTTTTTTTAGCTTTTGAAATGTAAAGTAGATCCAAGTCTTTCTATCATAACTGAGGAAATGTCATTATAGTGATTTATTTTTAAATGATAAATCTTGTGTTCTGAATCAACACACAATCAAAGGAATTATTTGCCAAATATTACTTCTCTTTTTTTTTTATTTATTTATTTATTTATTTTCATTTGAATTGTAAAATATTAATATTTCTGGGCCTCTTTCTGTCTTGTAGCTATTTTATCGCAGTGAGTGATGTATTGTGAGGGGAAAAAAAGGGAACACAGCAACTGGTAGTCCAGTTAAGAAACTGGTCTCCATCACACCAATACTTAACCAGTCAGCCTGCCATGTCCAAATGTTTCAAGAATGACCCATATATATATATAAAAATTTATTATTTATATTTTTTTTAACAGCGTCTGCTGCCTCAATGTTTTTAGATCCTTTTGTCAGATGATATTCTGGTATACGGAGGTACAATTATAAGCGTCAAATGCTTTTATTGACACTTACTGCTTCTTTTTCAATACCTCTACAATTCACCCTGGCATGCGGTCAATCAACTTCTGGGCCACATCCTGACTGATGGCAGCTCATTCTTGCATAATCAATGCTTGGAGCGAATTTGTGGGTTTTTGTTTGTCCACCCGCCTCTTGAGGATTGAACACAAGTTCTCAATGAGATTAAGGAGTTTCCTGGCCATGCACCCAAAATTTAGATGTTGTGTTCCCCAAGTCACTTAGTTATAACTTTTATAGCCCTATGTCAAGGAGCTCCTTCATGCTGAAAAAGGCAGTGTTTGTCACCAAACTGTTCTTGGATGGTTGGGAAAAGTTGTTCTTGGAGGATGTTTTTGTACCAGGGCTCGCAAAATCGCTAGCCCGACGTCCCAGGGCTATTGTGTCTTCCAGTCGGGCTACCAAAATCTATCTCAGCCCTGCATCGGGCTATCATGGGAAGGAAACGTATATGTCAATGCTTTTGCATTCTTTCGCAAATGTAGCTGGGTAATTATGTCA
>JAOVVB010000026.1:3832677-3859276 GCA_028570985.1 Heterobranchus longifilis | reverse complement strand
TGTCTTTCCCTTGCTCCCCATTTGTGAGAGTCCTTAGACTAAATAGCGTGATTATCCTGCCTACTCGTGTTCTTCCGCGTTTGGGTTTACCATTCATGCAACAAAGGGCTAACTGCTAAAGCTACGTCTTCTGGTCACCTAAGGTTAGTTCTTGACATAAAGATTTGCTTCTATATGCGCTATAGTAAAATGTACCTTCAGTAACTCATCACGCTTTTGTAAAGCCTCCTCCATCTCCTTATACTGTGCCTCCAGGATCCGGTGAGCCTCGTGCTCTCGCTCCTTTTCCTTAAACACAAACGTACAGACCATCTATCCTCTGGAACATCACAGGTCATGGCTGAATTTTTAAACAGTCTGCTTGATGCAAGAGTTTTTTTTTTTTTAACTTACCCTCTTTAGCTCCTCACACCTTGTCTGGGCCACAGAGAGCTGCTCTCGCAGTGTGGTCACTTTGGACATCAGGTCGTATTCTGTACTCTCTAGGCGAGTGTTGTTCTCCATCGTCTGCTCGTATCTCGTCTCAGTGTCAGCCAGAGGGTCCTGAAAGAACAACCAAGCTTATTGGTGTTTATTTATTTCACTTTACTGAGGACTCATCAATCATCAAAACCTACTGGAAAATCTTCCCAAAATTTTACTTTTGTGAAACCTTGTGTATACATACATTGGCATGTAAAGCACTGGAAGGCTAATGTCAAGAAGAATGTACTGTAAATTGTTCAAGAGTTTGAACATGCGATTATTATGTACAGTATTAGTGGAAATATATAAAGAATTGAAAGGTTGTAAAGTTGAGTATCTTAGGCCTTGTTTACGCTAAGTTGTACGTCTTTCTTCGTCCGCCAAATACACTCCATGTTCGGTAATCAAAAAGTGAATCAGAAATGAGAAATTGAAATGGTCTAATAAAGATAACTTTAGAGCTGTTATTTCAGTGGCAAAAATATAAACTAATACCAGTTAAAATATTCAGTTTAGCTTTTTTGGTGCAGGTGTTTGTTTACATTGAGTAAACCATTGTTTACCTTATTCTAGCTTATTTTAAAGTAGATGATTAAATCCGGCACATAAATGTTTATAACATCACTTTTACTCAACATTTTGATTTCACTTACGGTGCCGGTTACACTTCAGGAAGATACTGCAAAAGTTTTTCTGATTTAAGACGCACCCACAGTTGGACACATATGCAGTGCGCTGTCAAAACTTTTTTAATCCGGACGTTTATGCTCATAACTTCACTTCTAGTAAACATCTTTCTGCATTTATGGTCCAGGTTTAACTTTAGGCAGATGTCTAAGTACTGCCAAAGTTTCATTAAATGCTGTCCAGCCAGTTTTGTGTGATGCTGCGACAAATTCTGGCTGGACAGACATACAGACAGAAAATTTTCTGAGACTGGTTTGGAATCCTCAAACATATGAAACGTAAAGAACAAGTTCTGACCAATGTACAGACAAAACCTTTCTTTTATTCATATAGATAACTGTTTCACTAGCTAATGGTAGCATAATAAGAGTTTTAAACCTTACGGTACAAAATTAATTACACTATATTATAACCAGAAAGTAAAACACTATTGACAATATTGTTAACTGTAATGTATAACAAGACACCAAAGACACTGATGCTGGTACATCACCAGATCTCTTTGATCAGGGTTAAACCAGGGGAAAAGCTATACAGGATAATTCTTAGCATTTATTTACTGGTAATATCTACCTAAATATAAATTTTACATACAAATTACTGTATACCCATTAATAAAGCTGGATTACTCTTTTACTCGCCAGCTCTTCAGATCTCTAATTCCTGTAAAGGTGTATTGTTGTATTTAAAAAAATTAAAAGTTTTTTTTTAAGTTGAAGTATATGATTGTGGTTTTGGAGAGTACCTGAGGGATGGTAGTGTCAGTGTGTGTGACACTGACCCCATCAGACATCAAGCTTGGATACAGTGAAGAACTATCTTTGGACGCTGTCTGCACCTGGACTAAATAAAAAAATAAATAAATAAAAACAAAAAAATATATATTAAATGAGCAAAAATATGCTTATATATATACGAATATTTCCATCCATTCATCTATCTACGTACCTCTGTAGTCCACCTGGGGACTGTGGAGACCAATGGTGACCATTGTATTTATTATACAGTAGGTACTGTATATTTTGGTATATAGATACAACTCCAACTAATGCAAATCTGTTGGCTGCAACATCCTCTGAAAAAGTTGGGACAGAGACAATTTAAGACTAATAACATCAAGGAGTTCCAAAGAAAGGCCTGATCCTTCCAGAGCAAGGGTAGAGCGAGGCTCACTCACGTGCCAGCAGATGGCCAGCAAGTTCTCCCTCTAATACTTTCAGTTTAACATTCTCCAGCGTTAGTACACAACATCATCATCAACAATTCAAGACAATCCATCAAATCTCACTGCATGAGGGGCAGAGAGGAAAACCACCTCAGAACATGTGTGAGCTTCGATCACTCAGATACCACTTTCTTTAAAAAAAACTCATTCTTCTGCAGTGGATATCGTGACATGGGCTCGGGAACACTTAGATAAACCTTTGTCCATTAGCAATAATGTTGGTGCATTTACAAATGCAACTCTACGGCTTAAGGAAACCATACATCAATACTATCTAGAAGCATTAAAAACTTCCCTGGGCTTGGTCTCATCTGAGATGGACAGTGGCGCACCGGAAACATGTTTTATGGCCCAATGAGTCAGCATTTCAAATAGGTTTTTGGAAACAAAAGCCACCATGTTCTCGGAAAGGGACGATTCAAAGTATAGGGGTGTGCCAGTGCCCATGGCACATCACAGTTTATTTCAGCAGGACAACTTCATTGCATTCTCAGATTGAGAATGTATAATGCATTATAAAGTGGAAAATATGCCAACGAACACCCCGAACAACTGCGCAGCTGAAGACCTGCATAATGGAAGAATGGGGAAAAATCCCACTAGCTAAATTTGACCCAATGGTGTCTTCAGTGTCCAAATGCTTGAAGGGTGTTAATAACAGAAATGGTGATGCTACACAGGGGTAAACGGTCAACTGGCCCAAATTTTTAGAAGGATGTTTCAGCCATAAGATTTGAAATGAGTAACAATGAGTTGTTGCAAAGTTTTTAATATAAGACAGATGAATTCTTTTTGGTTTGATTGCCAATTTGCATACTGTCGCAACTTTATGGAATTGGGGTTTTAGACAAATTGAAAGAGAGAGAGAGAGAGAGAGAGTACATCACCCAACATTACATCACCCAGTGGAAACATAATGACAAAGTACAGTCTTAACATGCACACACACACACACACACACACACACACACACACACACACACACACACACTGGTCTTTAAGACAGGTTGGTATAAAGAAAAAAACATGGCCCTCCACACTCCACAGAGCAGAGATTATACACACAGTGCAACAACAACACAGCGGACACACAGATGCACTTTCTAACAAAGTGTGACAAATTTAAACATTTACATGGAACATATTTCCAAAAATCTCAATCCACACACCTAGTACAAGGTTCTCCCTTCTGTCCCACCCTGACAAACAGCCCATCCGGTTAGGGGAAAGGAAGGAGAGGGACAAGCTGAGGGACAGCAAGAAACCCACCCAAACAGACCAACACACACACACACATACACACACACCCCAAAGTGATTAAATTTTTTATTTTATTAGTTTCGCTTTATGTTTATTTTTATTCTTGTTAGTTCTTTAATTAATTATTTAAGTTTAGTTTATTTATTATTATTAGTTATTATTATTACCATCCATCCATCTAGGAACCTCTGTAGTCCAGCTAGGGGCCGTGGAGTCCAGTGGTAACTCCCACTGAATTTATTCCCATTTTACGACCGTGTTGGGACCTGCGGTGAGAAGGTTCCTATGCCCATTAAACAACCACCTTATTGCGACTCCTTATATGGTAACATGGCCTGTATCCAGACGAATATATACATCCAAACAGCTCTTTATTGTTTAACCAAAACAATGCTAATGTATTTCCTGTCATCTGTCTGTCTATGAAATGCTTAAATATGATCTCTTTGCTGAGAATAAACAGAGATCTTCAGAAATCATGCATGCATGTGTATGTGTGTGTGTGTGTGTGTGCGTGCGTGCGTGTGTGAGTGTGTTTTGTCTCTCCCGGCGGATCAGGGCCTTGGCGGTAACAGTGTGAAGGACACAACAAGCAATAATTCTTCTTCTTTTAAATCATCTTAAGACTTAAAAACTCTAACTTTTAAACTTTTAAACCTAACACACACACACACACACACACACATTCACACACTATGGGCATTTTTTTCTGTTAGCTTTATTTAGTTTAAAATAACCCCTAAAAATCCTTGTTTAGCCTTTCTGAGCGTTTTTGGAAGAAGGCCCCATCAGTAATAGTTTTCCAAATTCCTCAGGACACATTCCAGTTTCTTAGTTACACAAGATTTTTTTTTTTTTTTTTTTAAAGAGAAGAAAAGAGAGGCTGCTAATGAAATGACAGCAATGACAGGAAGTAACTTTTTTTATAACGTTTCATAACATTAAACAAGTTTGTATATATCTGTTTATATACAAACCACGTAAACAGATACAAGGTACTTCTGTATGGCTTTATCCCACACAGGGTCGCAGGGGGCCCGGAGCCTATGCCAGGAGACTTAGGGTGCCAATCCACTGCAGGGCACACACACCCTACAGGCAATTTAGGAATGCCCATTAGGCTAATCTGTATGTCTTCAGACTGTGGAAGGAAACTGGAGGAAACCCACCAAGCCCAGGGAGAGAAGATGCAAACTCCATGCACACGGACCCCAAGGCGGGAATCGAACCCAGAACCTGCAGGTGCAAGTTGACAGCGCTAACCACTAAACCACCGCGCCTCCACTATTACACATACTATTTATTATTTCTAAGACGCTAATATCTGTGATCGATGTTTTGTTTATTCTAAATTTAGATATGTTGAAACTTTTTAATTAGGAAGTTTAACTAGGTTAGTTTGGTTTAGTTCTGTAATGCTTTTGAAACAATAATGTATGTGTTTGGTCATGCCAATTCTACAAGCGTGTGTGTGAGAGATAGAGAGGTGCTGGTGTCCCCTACCCTGGCTGGGACGTGTTGTCTCTCCACGTCTGCACTTCCTCAGAGTGTAATATAATCCTCCCGCTATGGCTGCAGCTCCAGTCACGAGCAGCAGCGGGCGCACTGGGAGATCCTCTTCCCGGAAACCAACCAACCTCTTCACATAATCCATGACAGTGAGTCAGCGAAATCATGTCCCAACTTTAACGGAACGTCTCTCGCGCTCTCTCTCACTCTCACTCACGCGCGCGCTCTCGCGCGCTCTCTGTTGCGTCGATGACGTCACAAAGCAAAGACGCCTTTCGATACGGAAGCACGTTACTGTCACGGAATAATAAATAAAATAATAATAATAATCATATTTTCATGTTTTTTTTTACGTGAAATGTTTATTGTCATCATAACAATGTTTTTTTTTTTTTAAGTTTTGACAAGATATTTGATAACGTCTATTGTTACAAAGTAAAATAAAATACCTCTTGTTATATTGCTACTTTTCACATAAAAACATGAAGGTTGTTTTTTTATTTTATTCTTGTTACTCACTCATCGTCTATACCGCTTTATCCTGTATACTGGGTCGCAGGGGGACTTAGGGCACAAGGCGGGGTACACCCTGGACAGGGTGCCAATACATCACAGGACACACACACACACACACACACATGCTTAAAAACCTCATTCACACACTACCGGCAATGGAACACCAAATTTGGGAACATACAAACTCCATGCACACAGACCTGAGGTGGGAATCGAACCCGGAACCTGGAGGTGCAAGGCGACACCATGCTGTGTGCATAAAACAAGCTTGGAGTGAAGGAACCTGAGTGTCTTGTACAAAGCTCTGACCTCATCAGGTGTCCACATACTTTTGGCCATATCGTGTAACTAATGAAGCTACAGTATAATTGTGGTCTGAATGTACTAATTGACTGAATTGACGAGGGACACCTTGAACAGGGTGCCAATCCATCACACACACACACACACTACAGGCAATTTGGAAACATCAATCAGCCTAATCTGCATGTCTTTGGACTGTGGGAAGAAAACAGAGAACCCAAAGGAAACCCACCAAGCACGGGGAGAACATGCAAACAACACACATACAGACCCGAGGCAGGGGTTCCAACCCTCGACCCTGGAGGTGCCGTGACAGCAATGCACATCTGTGAAACTTGAATCGAGGGATCAAATATTCAGCATCTGAGTTAAAGAATAAACATTAACGTTATCTACTTGCACGAGCCATGGATGTTTCCAAAGAGCCATGCAAGTTACATGATGCTAACCAGGACCGCCAGCTGTTTCCGACTGTTATCTCAGCTAGACTTACTAGTATGGATTTTTTCCAGCAAGTTCTACACTAAATAGAGAAGTAAAGTATCAATATGGGCAGGGTTTGACAACAACAAGTAAAATAAACTTTTCTTTGTAAGTGTGAAGTCATTTTTTTTTGTATTCATTATTAAAAAAAAGAAAAGAAAACAGCCCCAAACCTCAGTTTAACATTTTATTTAAGACTTAAGGACTAAATGGTCTGGTTGGGCCGTAAAATATTCAGATTTCAAACTGGGCCGTGGCATCAGTAAGTTTGAGAGAGGATGGAGCTAGGGTTTGTAATGAGATATTCACATAATTTGATAAAAAATCAAGAAAAGCATTCAATTTGAATCATTAACTCATCCATTAAATGAATTTTTTAAATAATCAAAACACTTTTAACTTCCAGATGTAACACTTACACACAACTGCAGAATGGCTGAAAAACACATCTTCCAATCGAATGTATCAGAATGAAAACAGAAACCATTTTTTGATGCACCGTATATACGCAAATATACAGTGCATCAAAAAATTATTTAATTAAAAAAGTGAAACTCTCATAATTTATATATTTACTACACATGTCAAGTGTGACAAGTGACATATTTCAAGCCTTTTTTTTCATTTTGTTTTAATTTGGATGAATTTGGGGGCATTGGTAGCTCAGTGGTACCCCAAACCCCAGCCACTGGGTGCAGTGCCGATTGCGATCCGAAAAATGGGAGGGTTGCATCAGTAAAGGCATTTAATGTAAAACCTGTGCCAAGTTATTGTGAGGATCCAGTTGTCTGCTGAGGCGAGCCCACAAAGGGAGCAACCGAAAGTCAACAAAAACAATTTGGATGATTATGGCTTAAGATCAAGCAAAAAAGAATTTACAACACAGAAATGTTCAACTCCTGAAAAGTATGCGCGCCACTAGGCCAGGACTCACAAATTACTGTATATAATTGATCCAAAAATGTTTTAAAACACTGAACGAGTGAGTGGCAGCATGATGCTCATTTATATCTACAGGTATTGGTCAGAGACCATGAGTAGAAAGGCAGTAATTCTGAATCCACTCAAAAATTATCATGGACACGTCTCAGACTCCAGTCTCAATGTTTGGTGAATGCGGTACATGCTATAACATTCAAAACATTGCTGAAAATACTTTTCCAAATCTACTGTTCCTTTGCCATTACAATAAACTCGAGTGTGCTGGCAAGGCTTTTTCCTATTAGAGTGTGGCTGTAGATATTTGTGTTCATTTGGCCAGAAGAGCATTACTTATGCATTGATTTCTTTCTTCCTTCCTTCCTTCCTTCCTTCCTTTCTTTCTGTCTGTCTTCCCTCCCTCCATCCCTTCTAATACTACACTACACAGGCCATAAGAGGGCAGTGCGACACAGGCAGAGAGGCAGAAGGACAAAGCCACTTAATGTAGAGAATGAAAAAAGAAACTCTGTTTTAATGTGTTTGTGTGCCTGTATGTCGGTCTTCGTTTAATACAGGTATTCAAAGTATATATGATTTCATAAGAGATGCATTAATGCCATTTTTTAGACAGTAAAAGAATGCTCACACTACTGGCAATTTGGGAACGCCCATTAACCTTATTATTGGACTGTGGGAAACCCTGTGAGTACCCACCACGCGTAGAGAGAACATGCGAACTCTATGCACAAAGACCCGAGGTGAGAATCGAACCCTCAACCCAGGAGGTGCAAGGCGACAGTGCTAACTACTAAGCCACTGTGCCACATCAATCAATATCGATCACCCAAATTAGTATTAAATAAATGTTAGTATTATTTATTTAAGGACATCACAACATATCAGTACCAACACTGGTACTGTCTGTTTAGCAGACTGATAATGACGTCTGATACATGAAGGTGATACAACATGACGTAAGCCTAGTCTCTGTTATGCTAATGAACATACAACATGAAATCAAAGTGATCTGGAATTATTTTTTTTTGATACTGCAAAGTGTTCTCTGTGAAAACATCAACAAGAACATTTTCATACAATATTAATAGCAAACCAGTACAACATGGTAAACATACACACAGCAGGAACGCCACAGCATGCAAATGCTGGCTAGGCGAGGAAAAATGTCTACAGAGGACGTGAAGAAAACAACAGCTGCGCATACCCAGAAAGTTGTTTTTGCTTGATGATAAGCACCTATCGGCCATTGACAGCAAGGGATTCCTATGCAGTGAAAACAAAAATGCTGTCTACCTGCAGGTGTTCAGGGCTGCTTTTGCAATGTAGAGTAAATCCCACTCTCTTCCACCTTACTCAATTCAGGGTACACTCTATGGCCAAAAACTATGTGGATGCCTAAACAGATGCCTGATTTTTGCCACAAAGTTAGAGGCACAAGATTGTCTAGAATCTCTTTAGAAGCTCTAAGCAAAGCTCCATGAATACATGGTTTGACTAGCTAAATGTCAAACCGACTTTATCAGGTGTCCACATACTTTTGGCCACATAGTGTAACCAATGAAGCGAAGATTGTAGTCTGAATTTTACTCCTTATGTTCATCATCAATCATCAGAGGAATAAGCATTGTGGTAGGTTTCTCGTCTGCCATGTGGAAGGCCTGGGTTCGGTCCCAAGCCCGGATAAAATGGGAAAGTTTTGTCAGGAAGAGCATTCAAGTTGTTGTGCGGATTGGATGGCCTGCCGTGGTGACCCCTCAATAGGAACAGCTGAAAGACTAACAACAACAGACTTATAAGCGGTGAAAGTAGTATTAAATGCTTGCCAGTACTATGTAACTAAAAGGTGAGGAGAATAAACCATGAAGGTGGTGATTTGGTGGTCATTTAAATCTCGTAAGTTTCTCTTTATGTTTCCACTTATTCCACTTTATAATAGCCTCAGCTAACTAACTGTTCCAGGGTCGAATCCTAAATAGTGTAAAATGAAAAGATAGAATGCAGTCTTGGGTATCCCTTGTTCCACACACCAAGTAGTACCCTTGTTCTAAAGGTTAGATGGTTCAAAGATTGATTTTGGGAACCAGCCTTGTCTTTGAAGATGTACGGTAGCTCGGATTACCAGTGAGGTGAGTCATGAACCTGTCAGCGTGTTGGCAGAAGTTTGCACTCATAAACTCATTACTAGCTGTAATGAAAGACTGAAACCCAACACGGACAGTTCAGAGGCAATTTGGAACGACTTAGAAGCAATTACTAAGGTGTGTTGTTTAAGATGACATAACGTTATCAGATGTGCGTTCCTTGCTGAAAGCGCTACCGTGACTTGTTTTGAATGTGGGTTTTTGGCAGGCAGCTGCTCTCCACTCTTTCCAGTACTACGTACCACCACAAAATCTTTTAATGGTACGCAGCACCGCACCATACCAGCCCACTTTCACCCATGTTCATCATGAAAATGCATGCAATCATAATACTTGGCTTTGAATTGGTCTTTTTCTGGGGTACAGAATACAATTTGCCTAAGTCCAAGGGGTCTTAACGATCTCTTAGTGATGACTAGAGGTTACCCGTGGCTCTGCACACACACATGAGGTTTTGCCCCCTTGCATATCCTGAATCTACCGTTACCTGTAAATGAAGTGTTCTGTTATTAATTCGTAGCTGCTCCTCACGCTGCTTCAATGTTTAGGAACTTCTTTTGCCCGTGGTGAGCGCAGTCACTGTAGACACGTCACAGCCTGATCCAGGGTTTCATTCACTCTTTGTATGTGCTATCGCTGTAGACGCTCTGCACTCTGATCCGGGGTTTCAGTAACTATGAACTCTGATCAATGCATGTTGCCATGGACAACACTGCCTACTGTTAGAGTCAGTGAGGAATCCCTGTGACATGCCCATGGATTGACACATATGTTGATGATGATGCTGCCTACTGTTACCTTCGGTAAGGAACGCCTGTTACATGCCTGTGCCGGACCTACCTAGTGTATGCAAACAAAACACACAAGCAGAATTTCTGTTTCATATATAGATTGATTGACTGGGTCATTGGTGGCTCAGTGGTAGGTTTCTCCCCCACCATGCCCAGGTTCGATTCTCACCCAATGCCCAAACTCCTGCCACTGGATGCAGTGCCAGTCCCAAGCCCTGATAAAATAAAAGGGGTTGCATCAGGAAGGGTATCTGGCTTAAAACCTGTGCCAATTTGTTGTGCAGATCAGTTGGTCCACTGTGGCGACCACTTGACTAACAATAATATACAGATGATTGACTACAGCTGGCAACTTCGCTGTGTCAACATAAGAAGGAATTGACTGACGTAACCCTTGAACTGAAAAACACCCAGTACATTAAGAATGTCGAAGGAGTTTGACATGATGATGATGATGCTGTCTACTGTTGCTACGGTGAGGAACTTGATATATATAGAGAGAGATGATTGACTACAGCTGGCAACTTCTCTGTGCTAACATAAAAAGGGATTGATTGACATAACCCACTGAACCGAAAAACATACAGTACGTTAAGAACGTCTAAGGAGCTCAGTGCCGATCTGAGAAAGATTCCAACATCAGGTCAAACAATTGTATATAGTTCAAAGTTACTTGAAGGTGTAGCCCCTTCGAAACATTTTGCAAGTAGACCCAAACAGTCAACCTCAACTGAGAGGAAATTGTTCAAAGCTGGTGTCCTTTTGTCCATTACTGGACCTGTGTCAGTCAACTGGTATGCAGTCTCTAGTTCTCTAGAATATCACCTGGAACTAAAAGAACAAAAAAAGGAAAACAAACACATTTCACATCCTTTAATGTTTGCACCTGCAGCATTTATGAACTGATTTTTTTTTTATATTCAACACACATCTCTTAACTCCTTCCCCTCAGGAATCAATTCACATTTCTCTAACATGCTTTTGCCAGAACATTACACATACTCGAACCTAAGGATAATGAGAAATTTAATAAATATTGTTATCGCACATTTCCATTCTTGTTTATATGACTTTCTTGTTTGAGTGGTTCAAAAACGCCAAACCACAAAGTGCTTTTCTCGTGCTTTTGTTCACACCCACCCACCAAAAGTGATCATGTAACAGCTCTGTTTTCACAGCAATTTGTCTTTGATTTCATTTCTCCCTTCATCTTGGGGTGCTCAGCAGAAGCCTGTAACTTGATGTGTGCTAGCCCTTTCCATCAATCAGTTCCGCTTAATTGTTGACCTGGCTGAAGTATGTGGTTTTGATGTTAGTCTGAAGAGTCAAAAGCCACAAGGAAGCCACTTGCAGAGAGTTTAACAGACTGCCTTTTTCCTTTTTTTGTTTTTTTACGATTCATACTCTGGTGTTTGGCAGAACCTTTATGTGCTGTATCTGAGTGAGCACAGGCTGAAATGTCAACAAGTTCTCAAAGTAATATGATAATATTAGCTCACTTTAACTCATTCTGTGATGAAAGTCCAAGGATAGTTATTGGATTTCTTGCATTTTCCGTATTCACAAGTCTAAGATTTGAAATGTTAAAAACGTACATAGTTCATCTTTTGGGACATGCCGAGCTGCAAACACTGGTAGCAAAAAAAATCCCCTCAAAAGCCAACCACTGGCTTGGTGCTAAAAGGATATAGAGTCAGGTTTCCATTTTAAAATACAGTGGGTATAGAACAGAATCATCCCCCTTTAAAATAATCACCTTTTGTTGCTTTGTAGCATGAAATGAAGACAGACACTTTTTTGTTTTATCCAAGTTGTATTTATTCCAAGTGATCCAAGTCAAAATTCTTAAATACTTCATGAAAAATTCACAAGATGGAAGGTCTGGAATTGATTACAGTTGTTGAATTTGCATTTGGTATAAAGTACCAATGCAAAGCAGGGATGAAAAAAAAAACCTATCCTATCAGAGTCATAGCAAAAACTTCAACAAATGGCCAAATCAATATACATTCTTTAAAAAGGAATGCACTGACTTGGACATTTTTATTTCCCATTCAGGACAGCAATACCAAAAGACCTAGAAAAACATGGAAGCAATGGGTTAGCACTGTTGCCTTGCACCTCCAGGGTCAGGTTCGATTCTTGCCCTGGGGGTCTGTGTGGGGTCTGGGGGTATGTTCTTCCCTGTGCTTGATGGTTTCCTCAGGGTACTCCGGTTTCCTCCCACAGTCCAAATACATAGCGATGAATGCTTGTTTTAAATGTTGATCGTAAAAAATGAGAATAAATACAATGGTAAGTACCATTGGCCTGCACAGTCCCTAGTTGGTCTACAGAGTTCCCTAGACGGATGAACGGAGTAATAATAATGATATTAATAATAATAATAATAATAATAAATGAATGTGGACCTGTGCTACATCTGTTCTTTCCAATATTTTAGTTAGAAATAGTTAACTAGTAATACGGTGGGAAAAAAAAAAATCAAGTTTTTGAAAACCAGTCTGTACCAGGTTTTTGAGTACAGGAGTTATTGGAGGCATTTTAATAAATAAAGGATGAAGAACATGAGCAAGAGATGAAAGTATGATATCAGTTATTAAAGAGGACAGGAAAAGTAGACAGACTTTTATCAAGTGACTAGAAAAGGTGTCTAGCTGGCAGACAGCGGGTGCACAAATGAAACCAGATATTTTAAATGGAAGTTTAAAAGTAGATAGCACAGTGAAGAGGGAAACCTGAAGAGTTAAGGTATGTAGTATTATATAAGGAGTGAATATTTTCAAATTGGGCAATACAATGGGTTACAGCTGGGCAGCTCATCTGTGAAAAAAAAGTTAGTATTTGAATGTCATACATATCCTTATGCACAAAAACACCAGGAGTTCCAGGCTTTCTAGGCAACAGCCTTTTGCTTTACATTGCCTTAAATCAATCAGGTGTAAACTAGAGGAGCAGAGAGAGTAAAGGAAATACTCTGAGCTTTCCACAGGAGCAAGGACATTTAAGACACTGAACAATCCATCACTGTAACTTGAGACTGGGGGTGGATGTTGATGGGGAGTTTATCAAGTTCACCAGACAGAGCAGATAAATCATTGTTCTTGATATTTCAGAGGGAAATTGAATGAGAAAGGTTTGGATTTGGTAAAGGTAAATTAAGACTGAAAGGAACTTGCTGGTGATCAATATTGCCCAAATCAAATGTGGTACTACTGGGAGCCAGAGCAGGAGATCAGTGCAAGAATACGTCTTTTAGAGTGAGTAGGAGGGTATATTACTGAATTTCAAAACTGTTAAGGCAAGATGTAAAGTTTCTTGTTATAGTATTTTTAATCTTATTTCTATGTACAGTATACTCAAATTACACAGCAATATTGTATTAGAAGTCATAGAACAAAAGGACATTGAGGAAACATTAAGGAGAGTTCATTAAAGACATTACTATTGGACATGGACGATCAATAAAGAAACACTGAAATAGTAGGAGGTAGCCCATTGATTTGTAAGGCAATGGACTCAGTAGAGACATGCACAGGTACAGTTATATAAGACATTTCTATTTCCCATTCAGGCGGAATCCAGGAGGAATCCTTTGATTAAGATAAGGAAAGCCATTGGATTGCTGCCACGTCTCAGGCAACACCAAAAAGAGGCACATCCTTAGATTGCTTTTGCACATAGTGATGCTAGCTAGCATACTACGGCCTAATAGCACACAATGGAAAACAGCTTGTCCAGTTTTCTTGAAGGATGGCAAAAATGAAGACCAGAATGATAATGTTGGTCGTTTATAATTAAAAAAATTTAACTTTGCTGGCATAGTGAATATATTCCAGACAAAAATATGAACTATATACCTGGCAATACAGTAGAGGCAGTAGAGGTAAATATACAATGCCACTGGTGGCTCCGAGAGGTGGTATCGCATTTCGCTGTAGGGTCCTGGAGCATCGTCATTGCTGGGTAGAGTAAGGAAGGCATGACAATCCTGTAGAGATTGCAATCAAGCAGCCCATTGATCCAAACAGTGGCAGGTGGTGTGATGCTAAATGCAGGTGCTGGAGCAAAGTAGCAGCAGGAACAAGGCATTGAACAAAGTAGTGAAAACAACAATGAAACAGTGAAAAAACAGTAACGAATCAGTGAAAATGCAAAAATGCTGAGAGCAGCGGCAGCAAGTTGTGCTAGCATTCTTCAATATTTTGCCATTTTTTAATAATGATCACAAAAGTCTTTCCTTGGGGGAAAACCCTTTACAATATTAGCCAAGTCAAGACGACTCTCAAGAAGGTAGGCTTATCAGTGCTTAAATCTGTAATCAAATATCACATGATAATGTGGTATGCCATGTTCCAGAGCAGACCACATTATCATGGTGGGGCAGTGTGGTATGTCATGGGCATGTACTGTATAGCTGCAAAATCGGATAGGGTGTTTATTGATCATGTGACTGGTGATAGAAGTAGCAGAATGAATTCGGAAATGTGTAGAGATGTCCGGACACTGAACACTGATACTTAACATATTGCGAAAGTAGCACAAGGCAAAGACATGGAATGTTTTTAAAGGGGATGGACAGTTTTATCACGGTGCTTCTGCATGACTTCTGTGTCAACAACTGACTGTTGTTGTTGTTGTTGTTACATAATTACCTTATTCCATATGCGTTACTTCTTAGTCTTGAAATCCCTAGTATTGTTGTATAATATAGAAAATTAATCACTAAACAAAAACAAAAAAAATTGATCTTAAACTTTTGAGCGGTAGTGTATATTTAAATTTCCTTGCCTACATCTATGACATCTCTAGAAATTGGTGTAATTAAAACAGACAATGATTTCAATTAATTTGCCTATACACCGACACGATTCATTTAAAACTTTTTGTATGAAAAACTTGAAACAGAACTGAGTGGTTGTCAGTAAAAGCATGAAATACATAACCATTGTGCTGACAGGCAGTGGACAAACCTGGTAACGGACAGACTTAAGGGAAAGGCTTAACCTCTTAACAAAAAGTAATTATATTTCTCCTTTTAAGGGAAACTAATCACACACTCAACTTGTGACCTGATTGGGCATAAAGTAAAACAGCAATTGCCATCTTTTACTGTTTTATCATTCTGATGTTTTTGTAATTGTAGTGGGACAGCAGGATGGATCGTCTGCAGACGAAGCTGTTATCGTTATCATTGTCCTCCTGCTCTCTGCTCCGCAACTGTCCCACAAACTCAACCTCATTCATCAGTTCCCAGGAGCAAGGAATTAATTGACTTTGCCTTTGGATTACCCCTGAGGCAGTGTGTTAAGACAATGAAGCAAAGCTTTGTCCTACACACTGTCTTTGCCAAGCTTGTGCCCATGCTCTTATACCGGAGGAAATGAATCAGCTCTGTGTCTTATCTTACTCTCGCTAATTCTTTCAGCTTTGGCAGAGCCCGGTTTGTGATTTTCTTTCTGCTGGAGGAATGCCGTAGTTCCCTCTCTCCTGTATTTTCACAGTCCGCCCGTCTGCAGTCTGCTTTGCTTTGATTGCTTTCACTGGTTGTAAAATCCATCCCAATCACTGTCATTTTGTGTTGTCTGTTCATTAGCATGGCAGCGTAAAAACCAAGTCACTTCATTCCAGAGAGATGGGTGCGTCAGGGGAAGTGCATGAAGCGATGGACCCATCATGCATAGTGTCCACTGTACACGCCTCTGGAGACAGTGTTATAACCTGGGGTCGCTTCAGTTGCTCAGGTCTAGACTCAGCAACGTTATGTGGCAATAAAATGAAGTCAGCTGACGACCTGAATGTACCGAATGACCACGTTATCACATCTATGACGTCTTCTTTCCTTATGGGACCGCCATATTCCAGGACTCAGATTGTGAAACATGACATTTTTGAAATTCTGTGTGTGAATGCTAGTAAATATTTTGAATCTAATCAAATCTATATAAATAGAGCCTATTCCTAGACAAAGTGTACTAAACTTTTAAACATAAATATTTTATTCTGTTGTCAGATATGTTTGCTTCTTTCAAGAAATAAGTGTTAAAAACTTGTCTAGAAATAGGCTTAATGATATGAATTATATTTTATTTATTGTAATTTTATGTAACGTTTATAAATTTGAGATTCAAAATATTGTCACTTGTTACGATATCTTTTTTTTTTTTTTTGCTTTAGTGCAGCAGGAGGTGTCTGGTATCCAGCATGAATACAGTGTTCAGATATTCTCCACAATTCAGTAATCACTACACAAACACAATTAAAATATGCATATTAAAGTAAGCAATATATTTTCCAAATTAGCATAGAATAAACTCTGATATAACAACATAAATAAGTCAGTTTAAAGTGGTATTTTTAAGGGGCTGTTTGTGTTCTGCCTGGGATTCCTCTGGGCTCTCTGCATTTTAAAGCCTGAATCTGTAATTTCATTTTTATGGATGGATCAGTTGTCATGGACGCGTGGTACAGAGATTTTCGAGCTACAAGCGATCACTTATTCCAGTATCCCGCCTGTCAGTGTTCTCGCATGCTCAGAGAACAGAGCATTTATCTTCTCACTGTCCTTTTTTTATAGCCAATAACATAGCTGTCATATAAATAATGAGTGAGTTTTCTGTGCACTAGGAGGAAAAGCAGCTTCATTTAATACAGGCTAGGGTGCAACCATGCAAAAATAATGAGATGGTCTTTCAAAATTCCTATTTATAACCTTCATTTAATTGCTCTTGTCATCTCCAGTTCTACATCATTACAACAATCGACATTTGAATTTAAGCGAATGAAGCCTTTTAAGCATTTTCTGTCAGAATATCTGTAAATACCTTATTTACAAAAAGAGCACGTATGTATGCGCCAATCTGTTATTCTTGCAGCTGGTGCCATTAAATGTTTGAAATATTCTGTATCATGCAAATCCAAACGTGCAACCATTATAACAAGTCTGTGCCTAGGTTGTTTTATCCTGGGGTAATATCGCATGTTCTACAATGATGAAAATACACAAGCAAATGATGATTTTCTCTAAAAAAAAAAAAAGCAGCCCTATGTTTGTAAAAATAAATTATATAGTCTTAAATAAATACATATTTTCCTTGTACGTCATTCAGATAAACAGGTGAATTTCATTTTATTTTAACCAACTATACAAACATAACTGAGTAAAAAATGTGAAAAAGGGTCACACAGGCAAAAACATAGCACAGTTACACATGATCACATGTTTGTCTGGTTGTTTTTGGTTGTTTCTATGACCAAAAATCAGTCATTCACATATTTTGGTTACCTGATATATCCAGAAACCCAAACCCACTGGTTGATGTCTGAAGCCTCCCTGTTAACACACACCACCAAGGCTTCCAAATATAATTTAAAATTTTTGTTGCTGGCATGAATCTGTGGTTTTTAAGGTTCCAGCATGAATTAACAATAGGACAAGATGTCCTATTTACTGAAAATGATTAATAAGATGATGATGTGCTACCACCCAGATAATTTCCGCTTAACAGTTCAACTACAGTAATTTGTTTAAAGAAGGTGGCATAGTGGCGCAGTGATTAGCAGTGTGGCCTCACAGCTCCAGGGTCAAGGGTTTTCCTGCCTCTACATCTTCTCCTTGTGCTTGGTAGGTTTTTTCACAGTACTCTGGTTTTCTCCCACAGTCCAAAGGCATGAAGATGAAGCTAATCGGTGTTCCCAGTGCCTGTAGTGTGCATGAGTGTATGTATGTGCCCTGAGATGAATTGGCACCCTGTCCAGGGTGTACCCTGCCTTGTGCCCAAAGTCTCCTGGGATAGGTTCCACCCTGTATACCGCATAAAGCGATATAGGGGATGGATGAAGATAAATAGTTAGATTAAAGAAGGAGATGTACTTTTAATCTGTTTATGAGGTTTGTATATTACAGTATGTTTAATGTTATGAATCCTTAAGAAAAGTTAGTTTCTGTCACCACTGGCATTGTAAAAGTTACAAACAGTCATTACATCTGCAGCCTCTCTTCTTTTTTCAAAAAAACAAAAAAGCTTGTTATGTAACTGAGAAACTGGAAAGCGTCCTGAAGAATTGACGGCGGGCTTTCTTCCAAAAATGCTAAATAATTTTTCCTTTGAAATAGATATTAATTTCTTAAATTAATACAAATTTGTGGACCTTAAAGAAGTGGCCAGTTGCTGTTATAGAAACAATGGCCTGTTAGAGTTAGTTTATTAATATACACCTGTGATTTGTCTTGCAGACAGGGCTGGTATAATTAAAAATGATTCATCACCTCCTGACTAATCAAATTTGAGATCTATTAACTACAAACTACGGAATTACTAATTGGTTACACGGTACTCAGGATGTAGTGTTAATGGGGGCATTGCAAACCACTTGCGCTCTTGTACAGTTCTAAAAATAATCCCAACTCGAGCTATAATTAGCTTGGTGATTTATCAGACGAGTGCATCATTTTGGGGGTCATCCAGTAAGTTAGCCTCAACCCTGATGGCTGTCATCCCTCCCCCCCTAGGGCTTGTTGTAAAAGTCTCCAGGCAACAGTGACATAGGACCTGAAGGTTACTGCCAGGTCCAATGAGATCCCAGATGCCAGCCAAGGGCCAAGATATCATAAATCAGCCTCCTTTTATTACACACATTCACAGCCCCTTCTCTCTCTCTCTCTCTCTCTCTCTCTCTCTGTTTCACCCTCCTCGATTGCAGTGTCCTCAAACACATGGAGATTAGTGTAAATCACTGCATTTTATTGTTCTCTCCCTCTGCCCTTGAGCTCTTCACACCGCAGCCCTTCTGCTTTACTGCAGAGCTCCGTAATGGGCCAGTAGTGTTGGCAGAATAGCGTCGAAAAGGAAATCCGTTACATTTAAGAGATATAGACACATGCATCTAATCGTATTCGTTCTTTCTTCATTTTCCTTTTAGTCATCTGTGACTTGCACAAGAGCAGACACAGTTTTTGTTCTGAATGGTTCATTGAAAATGCTAACTGGAAGCAGATTTACCTTTAACTTTACAACCAGCATCAAAATACTGAAAAATCTCAGTGCATCATTTATATAATTTCACTAATATAAGATTTCTCAGATTTTACCCTATCAAGCACACTGTTTTTGATTCTACATGAAGAGCAAAGGAAATGCTTCAGCTACATAATGAAACATAGTATAGGATAGCACAGTATACAACACATAGTCATAGACAGTATTATAGATACAAAAGTAAAACGCTTTAATTGCATTCTAAAATTTTAAAAGCGTGACAATAAGGATAATACAAATAATTTGTTATTTTATGCAATATAATTGATATACAACTATCCATATTCAGTTTGAAGTCCTATATTCATCAAAACCTGCTGGATCCGGCTGGGCATAGAGTCAAAAAGACTCCTGCAGTACTCTGGTGTCACTCGCTCAATCCATGGCCGCTTCATTGCTTCCTGAAGATTGTGTACAGACATTTTAACCATTTTTGTGCGCAGGTGGACAAGCCGGATTCAGAAAGAAAACGTCCTGCCACACATCCATTAACTAAACCATTCTAATTATCATTACCAAATAGGCTCGAACAAATTAGTGTAATCACCTGTTTTGCGCAATAGAGAGAACTATGATACGTGGCATTTTTAAGCAGTATCACAGAGGGAGTGCTGTTGTAGCGAATATCAGAATGGCTGTGATGCAGTTGTAGGCACGAGTGCAGTGATTGACTGCTATTTTGTAATTTAGGGGTGAAAACTGTTTAAAATTAAGTTGTTGTTTTTTTTGTGTAAGTTAGAATCCCTTGTTCCACATACCAAGTAGTGCCCTTGATCGGGGTTACAGAAGGATTTGGTATTCAGCCTTGTGTTTGAATACTAAACAAAATAACACAGATGGTTCAGAGGCAATTTGTAATTGATTACTGTAATCAATTACTAAGGAGAACTGTTTAAGATGAATATGGGTTTTGGCAGGTAGCCACTCTCTCCTCAATACTGCAGAGTGTTTAGTATAATTAACAACTGTTAGAACATCTGGGATGCAGAGTGATACAGTTAAATGTCCCGGTGCTGTTATGCTCTATTATCCTGGCGCATAAAATGCCTCTTGTCCAATCAGATTACTTGGTCAAACCTAACTGTTGTATATGTTTTCTTAATAATTTTGGCCACCGCTGTATAAATGGGGTTAAACTGAGTTGAGATTTAATGCTCTAACGTTCATGGAAATGTGTATCCTTGCATTGTATTAGGGTGAGAATTATATAGACGTCTAAAATTGTGGATGTAGTAAGCGAGGCATTCTAGGGGCACTGGTGGCTCAGTGGTAGGTGTTTTGCCTGCCATGCGGAAGGCCCGGGTTCGATTTCCCAGCCAGTGCCCAAACCCCAGCCACTGGATGCAGTGCTGGTCCCAAGCCTGGATAAAATGGGAGCGTTCGGCATAAAACCTGTGCCAAGTTGTAGTGCGGACTGGGTATTCCGCTGTGGCGACCCCTTGCCGGGAGCAGCCAAAAGTCCAACAACAACAGTATGCGAGGCATTCTAGAGGAGCAGGGGTGGCTGATTTGGAAAATGTATCTATTAGGGATAAATCAATTGCTTTATGAGAGCATGGGAGTTGAGTGGTCAGTAGTGGCTTGAGATGAGGGCAGCTCCTTGGGGTGCATGTAGAAGAAGATGAATGGTAGTTGTGATTGTCTGAGATCACTACATGACGTTTAGGAGTAATCAGCCTACCTCATAGGTTTAGGGGTACAAAGGTGCATTAAGAAGAGAATTCAGGAGAAGTATGTTGATAGTAGGATTGAGATTTCTTGGTCTATGTCCCAGAATGGTTTCAAGATTAGATTCTTTTACTATGGAAGAGAACAACAAGACAGTGAATCAGCCTATGTATTTGGGATCCTATACTGTAGCAAAGTGCAGATTGAAAGTTTGCAAAAAAAATTGGCACTTTGTGCCTGTCAGTGATTCATTTTGTTTGCCAGTTTTCATATACTCTAGGTTCTTGTGGTTGGCGAGGAAGGTAAACGGATGGGCCAATCCCCCTAACCAATGATGGCATTGTCCTAATGCAAGCTTAACAGCCATCTTCTGGAGATTTCGTCACATGAAGGCCCTGAGTGGTCTGCTTGGGATGTGTGGGGTGACTGGTGAGGGTTCAACTTTACCATGAAGACGATCCTGTCCTCGGCTGATGCAGACCGCTGTTCTCTGTGGACGTTTGACGGCAGTCGCTTAATAGCTAGGACTGGAATTTCCTACAGTCTACCTGATCCTCCAATAATGAACTGGAAGATATTAACTTAAAATACATCAACTGTTATATTGAAATTCCACCTGCCTAATAGACAGTATGACTGCATTACAATCCCTGCTATCCGTTATCACACAAATGAGGATGTGTCCCTGTTCAGTCTGGTTTATGAGCTTTGGGGCAACACCCACAGTGCTGCCCTAACATATTATTAGTTATAGATGAATTTCAGGTGTTTGGATTTAGGGAAGACAGTTATTCTATCTATTTTCTAACGCTTCTAACTTTCTAAAGGGGTTTTATTTAGAATATTTTGTGTAAGCAAAACCCTTCTGTTGTTAGCTAGTTCTGGATTATGTGGGCTGGTCCCGCCAGGCCAATAGAATCAATAAGCTCTAGAGGGTGCTAGATGTAATATTTAATTAAAGACAGTAAACTGTGCTGACTGTCAAGTGTAATAGAAAAAAAACACATATTTATTAAGTCTTTATGTCCTTGTGCTGCAAGTGGCCACTTGTGACTGTGACGTGTTCATAAGAGGAAATCAGCAAGTGTGTTCTTAATGTTTTATCTCTAATTATTCTGGAGACACTTTGCTTGTCTTTCATTTTAAGCAGGTCCTTTCCTAAAATCTTTTAAGATTACTTTTTAGATAGTAGAGATACACAGCAAAGAGCTAATAACCCTGAGGCTATTCACTGGTGATGTGACCTTATGATGCTTTGTGATCGCTGACACGAATGTGACCTGACGAGTGATTTTATGCTCAGATGGTGTTCTTGAACTTTGATGTGTATATATATTACAGCTGCCTGTTTTAGTCCTTTTGCATGCCATTGTTATTCTGGAAATCACCAGGTCTTGCCTTAAGTCCTAGAATGTTTTGATGAAGGGCCAGGGCTTCAGTTACAAGGATGAAACCTGCCTTTGTTTCGAGAGAACAGGGGAAATTTAGACATAAGGGCGTCAGGGGACCTTGTGTTTTTTTCTTTCTTTTTTTTTTTTGCTATTACTCACTGATTAATGTAATATAAATCCAAGAAATTCTGTTTATATCTGTGGGTTTGAGTTGAGACTAAAGTACCGTAATAATCTGACAATCTTCAAACAGCAATGAAAATGTGATGTAATGGACACAGTAACTAGCACGTATGTGTGTTTGTGTGTGTGTGTGTGTGTGTGTGTGCAGTCTGGCAAGCAGCTGGAAATCTGACCTTTGAGCAGCCAGGTGGAATACCTGTTGAAAAGCTTTGATAAATGGGCTGGCAAAGCCGTCTTCATTACTGCGCCCTGCGTCTGAATGCGCTTGAAAACATGTATACCATGACTGTTATTAATTGTGCACACTGGGAATTTCCTGCTTCTGTATGAGTTTTCATATTTATTTTACTAGCGTTATTGTAGACAGACCTAATTCATCACTTCCCAAGTTGTATTCTGCTATTTTGGCCAGGTCTCTCTTGACACTTTTACCTGGTTAAATAAATTAAATGATGAATTATGTCCTTAACTCTAGCCACGTCTGCTGTGTCATTGTGATAGACAGTGAACTTAAACTTAGACACCATAGACTTAATTAGTGTTATTTAGCTAGTCCTCCACATTACTAACACAATGTTAGCATTTCATCGAGGATTGTTGGAAATGTTAACTTTAAATCATAAAATGTAGGCTATAAACTAGCTACACTACTAGCAAACATCCTAAGTAACTAATTTCACTCGCTAGATATTTAATTAGTTCACATTTAAAGTGTTAGGCATGTTTAAATGGGTAATTTGTTAGCTAGTGTTAATACTGCTAAACATGTCCTTTACAAAATTCGTTAATTCGTAAAAAAATTGTTAACAGTTCTTCCATGTCATGTTCACAAGCAAAAATAATCAGGACTATTAGTTAATTGTATAAAAATAATTCTTTTCTTTCTGTAAATGTATATTAACTTTTTCATAATTAATTTTAGGTCGTTTTAGCTTTTGCTAAGTAATGCTAATTTGAGCATCATAAAAAATGTAGGCTGAAACTAACTAGCTACATTTAGGCTTGAAAGCAATTAAAGTAATTAAGTTTACCAGCTAATGTTATTCAGTAAGCCAATACCTGTGGCAATATCTGCATTTTAAAGTTCAGCATTCAAAATGCAGAAAACACATTTAATACAGGTTAGCCATTAGCTAGCTGAGAGAACTAGACTGGCTTGTTTAAACGCCTTATTAAACTTAACATGTGAAATGGATATTTGGTAGTGATTTGACAGTCATTTTTAAAAAATAGCAAAAAACAGAGCTAGAAATGTGTATGAATTAACGTGAGTTAATTAATGAATTAACTTAGCAAGCTATTGATATCTCAACAGGTATCAGAGTTAACTACCCAGCAATGTTATGTTTCTGTGGAGCCCTGTAGTGATTACATCATTTTATTTTCTAATTTGTTCACTCATTTTACAATTTTGAAAAAAAAAAAAAAGAATTGCAAAATGTCCACACAAACTACTTAAAACCAAGTGCATAACATGCTCAAAATGAGAGAAATAAGTGAATAAATTGTACTTCATCGTACAATTTCAAGTTCAAGGTTCAAATGAAACATGTACACGGTTTACATCCTGATAAGGTAATATAACTTCATTCCCTCATATTGAGTAATTGAAGAGCGTGACTTTTCTCATGAATAAAGGTGTAAAAATGATTGCCATTTACAGAAGACTTCAAGAAGAGACTCTTAGCCACAATAAAACATTTAATTGGTGCGAACAAAAAGGCTGTATATCCGTGAATGACGATCCCAGTCGAGGTGGCTTGGAGGACACTGCAGTCGTTCCCATGAACGTTCAGTCCGAACCTTTAATTTCGATTCTTGTATTTTGCCAACTTGCGCAAGAGACGCTTATGTCTGTGGGAACTGTACACACAATCATTCACAAATACCGCTTGCACATTATTGCCACTCAGCTGGGAGTTATTGCCACGTCCCGTGTACAGACCTGGCCTCACTCCAAGCCATTTCCACATGTTTGGCCCATTAAAGATAAGTGCATTTTACTGTTCTGTTATTCGTAGTTCATTCACTCATTTTCAGAGAATGAAACACTCATTTCCAATGAAACATGCTAGAAAAAAAATATAATGAGACCACTCTGGGACACTGTAAATTTCCCTACTGTTAACAATGGAGGTGGTGCTCACTAAGCATAACTTATTTGCTTTGTTAAAATAAGAACAGAATAGAAAATTTGCTGATAGCTGTATTGATTGTAACACACAGTATGGCACTCAGTATGACTGCGGATCAATCCCTGCTATCTGACAACACCTAAATGAGAATGGGTACCCTGTTGAGTCTGGTTCCTCTCAAGGTTTCTTCCTACTGCCATGTCAGGGAGATTTTCCCCTCCGCCCTTGACTTGCTTATCAGGGATGATCCAGCAATTGTGATTTACACCGTGGAACCTCATCATACGAATTAATTCGTCCTGGAGGTGAGTTCTAAAGGCGAAAAATTTGTATAGAAAATATATAAGAAATAATATAAAGACAGAAAATCCACCCAAAAATATTACCAATATTACCAATGTACAACACTATACTCATAGTATTGCATGTGAAACCATTTCTAAACATGTACGTGTAGTAAAAGATGAAATAAAAAGACATTAAACCTCACTTAACCAGTTCCTTTTGGCACTGGCTGCTTTGTCTTTTTAGTGATTATACCTTTCTTAATTTCCACTGAAAGTGGCTCCATTTTATTCTTGCTATCAGCCTTGGTAACTTTCTTGGGACCCATGGTGCAATATCTCCATTAAATCTTGCTCAAAATGCCAAAAAACAAACAAAAAGAAAACCATAAAATGCATAAACTCTCTTCGCTTGGCCTTCCACTGAGCAAACCAGCTGTTTTCTTTTCTTTTCCCAGTTTTCTCCCTAATTTAGTCGTATCCAATTACCTTCGGTCATTAAGGCGCTCCTACATTAAGGCTACTAATACCAGTCAGGGAGGACCGAAAATCCTTTGTATTCCAATGCAAATTTCTTGCAAAATTTTAATTCTTAAGGTGAAAATTCATAAGTGAGTGTCAAGGTTCAGCTGTACTTGTTTCCTCACACTTTTCAAATTCATTTCCATTATATTTTTTATTCTTTAAAGCTGTTTTGGCAGCATAGTGGGTCATCCCCAGGTCTCCTCATGCACCTCCAGGGCCCAGGTTCGATTCCCTGCCTTGGGGTCTGTGTGCATGGAGTTTGCATGTTCTTCTCCCCGTGCTTGGTGGGTTTCCTTCTGGTACTCCTGTTTCCTCCCTCAGTCCAAATACATGGAGAATATGCCAGCTGCCGTTCCCAAATTGCCCATAGTGTGTGAGTGCACGTGTGAATGTTGACCGGAGGCTCCGCCTAACACGGTTGTAAAAATGGGAATAAATATAATGGTAATTGTATTTGTTCTCTATTGTTCCTAGATGGACCGTAGAGGCTCCTAGATGGATGGGTTTTTGACATACAACGAATCACACGAATTTTTCACCAGACAACCGGTTCACTTTTATTTGAGTAAGTATTTAATGTCTACGTTGACTTCTACACAAGAGAGCACTACATTTACACTCAGTAGTGCTGACCTCAGTGTTTTGCACTTTTCCCAGCACTGATTGTACTAACACTGCCACGGAGGTGCTATCCACTCCAGCAGGCTGTAGAACAATGAGAAGTCTGAGATGGGAGGAGTTCACCTCCACTCACTGGACTTTTGTGTCTGCAGGCGTCCGTCTGATTTTGCGTCACAACCTGGAGTAGTTTCTCAATCAGTGTGGGCGGAGACTACAAACAAACAAACAAACCAAAAAAAAAATTCAGAGCGCAACGCAGTAGTACAAAACACGTTTTTTTTTTTCTTTCTTGCTCAGACTCTTATTCTGCTTTGGGAAAAAAAAAACACAACAACAACGTGTTTGTGTTTCAGTTAAGCAGGACAAGTATCGCGGCTGCTTTATGATAATGTGAACCCCCCCCCCTCCCCTCCCCTCCCCTCCCCTCCCTCCCGA
>JAOVVB010000026.1:3748511-3765024 GCA_028570985.1 Heterobranchus longifilis | reverse complement strand
TCCACCACACCCATGTCTGTTAAGAAAAGGCTGTTGATTATCTGATTATTTAAATCAGGTGTGCTGGGAGCAGAGAAAACACTACATGTGCAGGGCAGGTGTTGCTCTGGGACTAAGGTTTGGGAAACACTTCCTTGATGAGTCTCTGCAGGGCAGATATTGCTGATAAGGAGTGAATTGCCACTGTATATATGTTTATTCTCGCAGCTGGTGGACAGGCTTACACACAGTATGTGCAATCAGTCGAAACATGGTGTTGGTGCTAAAAAGTGTCTGACACCATACATCAACATTTTGTATAATACTTAATGCTTAAGTATTTAGAGAGATTAAGTTAAGAGATTAAGATAAGTTAATACTTAATCTCCCGATCCATGCTTCATTTTTTGTAAATATACTACACCTTTATATTTTTATCAGATAAAAAGAAACACATTTGCTAAATACAATTTTATGCCCTTTTATGTAGTGTCTGTAACCTTTTTTTAAATTATTCAAATCTTTCAGTGATCTTAGTTGTCATTCAGATGAAACTTGGCCAATTTAGATTTCACATGAAAAGACATAAACCTGCAAGTATATTATTCTAAAATGCTAAATTGTTAACATGAATTTCGGTAACACGACAAGCTGGGTTTTTGTTTCATTTCAACAAGATGAAAAGATTTTGATAGAAATGAGAAACAGGAGGACTGCTTAGAGCTTCTGTAACAGAAGTGATATTATTAAATAAAATGTTTTGAGGTTGGTTAACAACATTAAAGTTCAAAATTAAAAAGTGTCATTTGTTAATGAATTAAAAAAAATGACGATTTGTTGTGGTATAAGTAGACTTAAAAAAAACTTTGAGACTTAATTAAAAGTATTTTTATTCAATGTCTAATTTTTATCTAATTTAATGTTGTTCTTATTTCTCCAGTGAAAGCACTGACTGTCCACGATCAGCGCGGGAAATCCAGGCAAAAAGTAGAGCTTACAGAAAATCAGATAAAGAAAGCATAAAGGTGAAATCAGAAGCAGAGAAAGATCCTCATGGCCGTAAGCACTGTTCAGTGAAACACTCTTCCTCACAGCTTGATGCGTCTACCTCAACAAAGAGCTCCAGTAGCTCTATTCCTAAAGCCCCAGCCAAAGAGCAGCATGAGCGGAGTAAGAACCTGGGGAAGAGGAAGTCTTCTTCAGAGGAGCCTGGAAATAGAGCAACCGAGGGTGAAGAAAAGATGAAGAAGCTCATAAAAAGAAAGGCGGAGGATGATTACCCAGTGACCAAGCAGAGTTTTGGCAAAGAACAGACTGATGCTGACAGGAAAGTGAGAAAAGAGTTAGCCGAGAAGGAGTACAGGAAGTGGAAAGAAGAGCGCGTCTCAGAATGGAAACGGAGCAGTCATGAGAAAAGTCCGAGCCAAACCTTGTTGAAGGAGTTGAAACATGTAGCATCTGACTCCATCCCTCCCCATACCTCCAGAGATAAGCCATCATCATCATCATCATCTTCTTTTAAAATAAGTTTCAAAATCCCAAAGAAGTCCAGTGTTGTGAAAACACAGAAAATAGTCGCAGCCAGTTGGCAAAATGAGAAAAAATCTCCCATCACTAGTAAATGTCTTCTTAAAGCGATAGACGCTCCAACCGTGAAAGTAACTCCTGAACAGACTACGCCAAGCCGTACAGAGGTTCCTTCTCCGGTTCCTACAAGTTCTCCTTCTGTCCAGGGGCTGCAGTCGGGTGCAACAGAAAAGACGGGTGTGACAAGCAGCGGTAATGCTTTAGTACAGCATGTAAGTTTTGGAGTAACACAGATTCCAGTCATAAAGCAGAAAACAAAACTGTAACACGTTAAATGTTCTTATATATATGTTTTTTAATAACTTATATTTCCAACAGAAAATGTTCTTTTTTTTTTTTTAGGTTAGTTGTTATGGTTCTCCTGAACGCACAGAAACCACTGATCATGATGATTATGAGGTAAGTTCTATAAAATTCATTCCTTGCAGTGAATATTTTGTATGTCTTTTAGTGTCACGTTGTTGTCACAACCTTAGATGCAGATAGTTGAAGAGCTGCACCTGGCCCGCTCTAACAGGCAACTGCATGTGAATGTGGAGGAGAGTTACGGAGAGCTGACCAGCATGGATGTGGACCCTGCAGACGAGAGCGCCACCACCGCACTCAGTATGTCAATGAACAAAAGATCATTCGTCTTTGCTCCTCAATATTAAATAGTCGAGATATGATATGTAACTGAATAAAATTTTTTCCTATCTCGACTATTTAATATTCAGGAGCAAAGACGAATTTGATTCTAATTTAAATTTCAGTTACTAAAATTCTATCAAATTATTTATCAAGAATTTTTTTAGATTGTAACAAAATTTGGCCGAAAACATTATATACAGTTATTCATAAAGTCGTAATACACACTTATGAATTGTAGTGATATCGTATCGGGTGATTCCCATCTTTATTAACTAGCTTGTAAATAGATTATATGGCCCTCCAGAATTATTGGCACCCATCAAGGTTTTTTTAGCTTCTCACAGTGGAAAAAAATCAATCTTTCGTTATTTTAGTTATTTCATTAGTTGATTGGAATGTGTAGGAAACTTCAAGCTGTTGTCCATGATTTCCTAAATTACCTTGGGTACAAATATGAAGGGATACAGAGGGCAAATTCCATTATCACCCAGAAAGAGAGGGGGCCTGGGACCTCAAGGTAAAAAAATAATGCTCATATTGGCGATAGGGCGAATGCAGAGGTGCTAATAATTGTGGTACACAAGTTTGCATTACAAATAATTTTTCTCTAAATCATATACAGTATTTTTATTTAAAGGTTGGATTTTTCTTGTTGTTTTTGTTTTTCAGTGTTAGATAGGGCTACTTCACTAGAAGTGGATTTTTCCTAACCCTATTTACTAATCATTATAAGAAGTGCCAATAATTGTGCGTATGAATATGTTTAAGCATACAGTACTCTGTTGGAATGTTTTCCACTTTCATGCACAAATTATTAGACCAAATCAAGATATATATATATATATATATATATAGATGTAGACGAGCTCTGTGCCGTTTTGTGTGTGTCTGTCATGTCCAGGTCAGAAGCAGCAGCAGGACCTCCTCATTGTGCTCGACACTAATGTTCTCCTCAGCCACCTGGACTTTGTGAAGAAGATCAGATCTCATGGACTTGGAGGTAAAAAGACAGTAGTGCCAAGTTTCAAGTTTGCTTATCAATGTTTAATTTGTAAAAGGAGTGTAATTACAGATTGTAAGACAGAGCTTGTTTTTCCCAGAACATCCTAGTCCGCACTTGTGATTGCTTTATTTTTTGCTTTTAGATCCAGACTTTTGTGCCACAGGTACCTGAGCAATGGCTATTTTTTTATAGATCATGTACCACAACTACTACAGTTGATACACAACAAAATAGTTTGCAATCATTTTACAAAGTTTAAGTACCTCTGCATGTTGTTCTTTTTTTTTTTTTTTTTGTGCTTCAGCTCTGGGATTCCCAACACTGCTGGTTCCCTGGGTTGTCCTCCAGGAGCTGGACTCTTTGAAAAGCGGGAAACTGTCAAAGAACGTGGAAAGAAAAGCGCAGCCGGCTGTCAACTACATCTACACATGTCTGAAGGACCAGGAGCCGCGTCTCTGGGGCCAGTCCATGCAGCAAGTGTCTCAGGCTGCCTGTGAGCTGCTGACTCTGTATACTTTCTTGTTGTGTATGAGTGCATGCAGGAGTTTACCAGCTGATGGCGCTGTTTGTTAACAGGTGGGCTGGACACGATGAATAACGACGATCGGGTGCTGCAGTGCTGTTTGCAGTACAAGGCTTTATATCCAGAGGGCACCGTAGTGCTGTGCACGTAAGGCTGCTTTATGGTGAATTGGGTTTTTTTGGTTTGTTTGTTTGTTTTGTTGTCACATCTGGGAGTCAATGGCTAATCACGGGCTGACCTTGTTTTTAACGGCAGAACTGATTTGCTAACGTGCACCTGCTGGACGCCTTTGGTTATTTGTATAGCGTTTTTAACAACAGATTGTATCACAGTTCTGAGCGGGTGAATTTACATTTATGGTGAGGGAGAGAGCAGGTTAATCTTTAACGATTAATGCATAAAAACCTAGTAAAGAAAAATGAAATAATGTAGAATTTACACAATAATTTATACAGTGTGTGGTGTGAATTGACCTTTAGTATTAGCAAGGGACATCACAAACATTCTGGACATTGGACGGCACTTTTATAAATCATTGCATTCTAAAAAGTCAAACACTAACCAAAACCCCAAGTAAGAGCATCCAGGTGAGGTTTATCCATAAACTGTTTGCCTATTCATTATGTTTCCTTGTTCCTTTTTGTTTAGTTTTTTTCATTCATCCTTTCCGTTTAATTACAGTAACGATAAGAACCTGTGCAGTAAAGCTCTGCTGAGTGGAGTCAAGGCCCTGAGTAAAGCCGATCTACAAGAGCAAGCAGAAGTAAACCCTGATAACTTTCATCAACGCTCGGACCTGACTTCTGCTCATACACATGCAGCACCTGATAAGCAACGTCAGGAAGGTGACATGGCTCTGTGTTTCATTCCTTAAAACTCTATCCTCACCTCACAGTCTCTAACTATGAGTAAGATCTTGCACCCTCATGGTGACTCCAAAACATGATATTGGTGCTAAAAAGTGACTGACCTCGGTGAAAAAGGGAATCATCAGATAGGATCATATAACATCACATTTCATCATACTTCTTATCTCCTGAGCCATGCTCTGTTTTTTGTAAATATTTATACACATTTATATTTTATTCGATGAAAACAAATTTGCTAAATACAATTTCAAGCCCTTTTATGTTTTAGTGTCTATAACTTTTTTTTATTTAAATCTTTCAGTGATCTTAATTGTCACTCAGATGGCCAATTTAGATTTCACATGAAAAGACATGAACGCAGCACAAATTTGACATGGTTACGGACACTACAGATGTTTTATTTTTTTAAGCTTTTTTCCAAAAATCTATTTAAGCAATGATTTTTACAGCTCATATGCTTCTAGAAGCTTACACCAATTTTAGTGTCAATACTCATAAATAAATATGAATAATGTGTATCTTAAATGATTATTCTTTGAAGCGAGACAGTATAACGCTGGAAAATGGCCATTTTTTTTGAAGCATTTTTATGGAAGCAAGATGGGTCACTTCTATGTTGCATAAACTTTAGGAGTACAGTAGCTTCTTTGGCACAAACATGTTCTGTATTATGTGTATAGCATAAAAAAATCAAACCAGCACCAATATTGTTTTGGCTGTAATTATTTCACTTGTTTAAGCAGAGAAGGTACAGAGGTCATGTGAAAAGGTGGAAGCGAGCAGGAAGAAGGAGACGGAGCGAGAACTGAGCGAGTGTGTGTCCGTGTTCGAGAGCAGCCTGCAGAGAGCTCTGTCTGCCGTCCTGGAGGAAGAGATGAAGGCTGCGTTTGGAGAGCTGTGGCTAGAGGTGACCTTGGCTTGAACATAACGTGCACACCTCCACACTGTGTGTTTTATAATCTCTGCTTGTTCCACCTGTTCTTTTAAATGACGTATGGTTCTTTTAAATGGTAACTTATCATTTTTTTTTATTAGCATACATTTCTATAAACTCTTACTCTAATCTCCTAGTCTTTGTTTTTGGAAAAAGACAAATCCCATATCCGAATCTTTTGTATCTAGCTTTAAGTGTAAGATGGATTGTTTAATTTTTGCTTTTTTTATCACAAATTTTTTTTTTAAAAACCTGAGTTTTAAGATACTTCTTCAGCAGCTGTAAAGTCAGATTTGTGAGATTGACTCAGTAAGGACGTTTAATAATTACCTGGGTCAAAGGAAAATAAACTTTCTAAGAAACAAATGATGATTAGTTTTCTTTGCTGCCAATAACAACCTCCGGCTCTGAAGCACCACCCTTCCTGCCTGGAAAGGTTTGGCTGTTATTTATTACTGTGGGAAATTGACTGGAATTGATCTGATTATTCTGTGTGAACCATAGAACTACTTCATCAGCATCATCCAGCTACACATATTTACCATCATGCTTGTTTGCTGGATTCATACAGCGTTTTATTCTAACTTGCTTACAGAAGTGGGTAGATTGTTCAGAAATATATATTTGAATTATTTCTATCAACCGTATTAAATCTGTACGTATAGAGTTTGTTTCAATGTTTGTGTCTGTAGATTTATGTTTTGAAAAATAAGATGTGCACACGTGCTTTGTAGATCGTGTACGTGAAGCCTCCGTGGAATCTGGATGCTTTGCTTCAGTGTTTCCGGAAGCATTGGATCGCTGTGTTTGGAGCCATTATCAGAAGAAGTCTGATCAGTTGTGTGGAGACACTCAGCAGGTTTGTCCACACAGGTATGTGTGTGTGTGTGCTCTTGCTTGTTTTGTGGTTTATTGGTCATTTTTTCCCTTTTTTCGCCTTATTATCCTTATTTGTGTTTTAATTTTTATTCTGGCTGTTTCATTCTGGTTATTTATTTTTATTATTTGTTCATTTTAGGGAAAACCCTCACACTCACACACACACACTAACGCACTCAACAATAATTTAGGGCCCAAACTGACTTTAGCCCTATTTAATGTGTGCCGTGTGCAAGTTGTGCGGTGCACCTGCCGGTGATGGCTTTTTGTAGATCTTAACATGCTCAAATAACACCGGTTGTGCGATGCACACCCTTTTCTAAAATTATGTCATAATGGTATTTGGATATGCCCTTTAAATGCTTGTGCCCAATGTGCCTGCTGTCTTTCTGGTGTGCCTGGATGGCGATGGCGCAGGGTGCTTGGGCCCGCTCATCGTTGCTTGCAACTTTATTTCTTATTTGTTCATTTTGGGAAAACTCTCAAAACCTTTAAAACACAGCTGTTGAGATGGTTTCAAATAAATATCTAAGGCTATTCTGATGACTTCCACATTTGGTGCCAAGGAAAAATGAGCTTTGTCTGGTTAAAAATTTTGTCTTTTGGAGCTCCAGTCTGGAGTGCATACAACACAACACTAACACCACCGCCAGATGAATTGAATAATATTGATTATCAATTATACACCAGTAAACTGGTGACAGGATCATTTGCACTCAAGGCTCAATGGTCCAATTACACAGAAAAACCAATGTAGCATAAATTGCGGAAAAAGTCAATGGTGGCCACGAGAGAAAGGTATCTGGACACCCAGTGCATCACAGATTACCGTTTATGGGGTGTAGCAGACAGAGAGTTCATTGTGATTGACCTCCAAATTTCCCAGAACCCAATCCAATCAAACATCCAAACATCTCATTCCAGCACAAGCACCCACCACAGAGGTCACCTTGGGTCCTCAGATTGCCTTATTAGGCTTCGACTGCAGAGGTCCTGGTTGGAAGCCTGGAAGAGGTGTAGGCCTTGTTTTGGACTCCTAGGGAGAGACTGGCCAGGGTTCCTTGATGTGCTGCCTGTAGCAGAGAGAAGGAAATGAACGCATGCTGCATACCAGGCTCAGGACGCCTTCCTGGCTCAGAAGGAGACTGCTGCTGGAGAAGGAGTTGCACCAATGCCCTTCTTTTCTCTGTATCTCAGGGGAGGGTCAGACCAGCACCATTCCCTGTCAGCCCTCTATTTATTCTAGTGCTTGTATTTTACTAGATACCTCAAGGCAATTTGGCTCTGAAAGGCCACTTCCTGAAACGTTACCCGCTCCTCTGCAGTCAGTGGGACTCACCAGGGACATCCTAATAGCTCAGGAAGCACCACTTATGTCCAAAGCAATAAAGGATCTTTGCCAGCTGTTTTTATTGGGCCACATCAGAACCTTACACATCAGAACCTTACATCCTCACACCAGTGGATTTGTTAAGCATTTTATCAAAACCCTAATGGCCATACTCAAGAAGGTGGTAGACATAACCTGGTATCATCTTCTGCCATGTCTCCTTTGCAGTCCGTTAAACTCTACAAGCTTCCAAGGGCTTCAGGCCTCTGTCTACTGCCACCTGCAGCAACCAATGAGAGACATGACACACTTTGAAAAAGTGGATAGAACTTGTCCCTGCTGACTGGGCCTTAAAACAAATCAGGAGACCCTCATGTGGCTGGTACTCCAACTTCAGCAACAAACAACGATGGACATAAAGAGGGATCATCTGTCTAAGACACTGTGGAAGCTTTTTACTCTCAAAAGTGCAATAAACGCTCACATTCTGTGTGCAGATTCAGCTGGAGTCACTCCGCATCACAAACCCGGCTATCGGCTATTGCTGACACACAACTCCCTGAACCTTGCTCAGCTGAAATCCGTTGCACCAAACAGGCTGCCACTTCCCGTGCACCCGACACACAAGGAAGAACTCGCCCACGCCGCCTCTTTGTTTTTCTTTTCACTTTTCAGCAAATTTATTAAATAAGTACATTCTCTTGCCTCTCTTTGTCTGTGTTCCACTGCTCGCCTGCAAGGTTGTTACAGACACATAAAGCCCGTCATCTTTTCAAACCGCTTTGTAATAAACTTTGAAGAATGCACTGTTTGCTGCCTTCTCCATGCGTTCACAAATATCCACGATCGCCTAATGTCACCGTGATTATTGGCCTCAGACAGTGCAGTACCACTAAAGTAATAGGAATGATTTTGAATGAATATGAGTAAATATAGTGTAGTGCGTCATGGTCCATCTTTGGTGCTTGGCCCCATCTCGATCACAAAAACTATCGACAGTCCCAGGTCGAAGTCTTGTTTTTTTGGCTGTGTATAATTTAGGACGGAATCAAGTCATCATATCCAGTGTGTATTTGTGTGTGTATGTATGCGATGATGTGTATTAGACCTGGTATTTTCCATTTATTTCGTAGTAGCATTGCTTTACTTCCCTGCCTTAGTTTCCTTGGCTGAGAGCCATGCCTGAAAAAGCAAGTGAGGGAGAGAGTGAGAAATGGAGGCAGGGAAAGTTGGGAAAGTGAAAAGGGCATTGTAAAACTTTGTAGAGAAGTGGAAAAGTACTGGTCTGTCTCTTTGTGCCCAGGCTCTTGTGTGTTTGTGTGTGTGTGTGTGTGTGTTAGTGGGTGGGGATATATCTTTGTATGACCTCTAAAGAGTGTGTGTGCGTGTGCATGTGTGTGTGAAGGGCTTTCATTAGTGGGAGTTCTCTCAAGCTCCATAGCGTCTTTGTTTTTCCCCCTCTGACTTTTTCACCCCTTTGTATAGCAAAGTGTATAAATGGTACAAATTGTACCCAAATGCATGTTTCTCATTAGAAGATGCAATACCGTCAACTGCTCCTCAGCTGAAAAAAAAAATAATACAAAAATGGGAACATTGTCTTCAGTTGCAGTGTGCTGCCATAAACCTTTCACAAATAACTCTTTGCTGTTTACTACCAGCCTGCTTCGATTGATGGATCTCTAAAATCCTCCTGCTTTTCTGAAAGAACATTACATTTTCTTTGGTTACTCCACTGAACTACTGTTATAGAAGAACATGTATTTATAGCTACAAGTTTATAGCTCTAAGTTTGCAGTGCTGTAAAAAAAAAAAGTATTTTCCCCTTCCCTGATTATTATATATATATTTTTTTTGCACATTCGTCACATTTTGAGATCATCAGACATCATAACAATTAATTTATTATAAAACCCGAATAAATACAAAATGCAGTTTTTTTAAATGATGATTTCATTTATTAAGGGAAAAACGCTCTCCAAACTTGTGAAAAAGTAATTGCTCCCCAAACCTAATACCTGGTTGTGCCACCCTTGGAGGCAACAACTACAACCAAGCGTTTTGCGATAACTGGTAATGAGTCTTTCACATGACTGTGGAGGAATTTTGGCCCACTCTTCTATGCAGAATTGTTTTAATTGTTTAGCCATATTGGCGGGTTTTCGGGCATGATCGGCCTGTTTAGGCATCTCACTCAGATTTAAGAAGGGACTTTTTCACATAGAGTGGACAACTTTTCTCTCTTAATAAATGAATTCATCATTTAAAAACTGAATTTTGTATTTACTCGGGTTATCTTTGTGCAGTATCAAATTTATTTGAGGATCTCAATCATTTAAATGTGATAAATATGCGAATAATTATAAATAAATAAACAAAACCAGGAAGCATACATCTGCTCTGTAGAACACTTTTCCTGGCAGGTCAGTCAGGCTGTCTGCTTTATTCATGCAAGAAATCATTATGAAACAAATCTGTATAGATTTCAGTATATAATTCCCTAACCCTAGACACACAGTGTATATACCACATGGGATTTATCTTATGATGACTGGTTTGCAAATTGGTCACTGAATCGAAGTTGATTATTTCCCTCAAGCCATCATGTGCATGTGTTTGTTTTTTTGCGTGTAGACGTACAAGTGGACCGCGGCTCTGTTCTGAACGTGGTGTCCGCGGCCGAGGAGCTTCTTACAGCGCTGCGCTGCAGGTCTCCGTACAGCGGCCATGTGGACTCGGCCCTCTCCCATCTTGAGAACGTACAGCACAGGTTACAAGCCAAGGTGCGTCCATAAGAGATTGTGTGTCTGTTCATCTATGGTAAATGATCAACATTTGGAAAATATATTATTATGAGCAATCTGCTTTGCCAGTGTTCTTCTAGAACTAGGAAACTAAAACGCTTTGTGTTGCTGCATCACGCTGCCCTGTCATGATTTATCTTTTTCTTCGTCGTCCCATTTTTCATTTTAAAACATAAATTGGTTCTCTTCAGTGCTTCTCTTTTACACTTTCTCTCACACTTCAGTCCTGCTATAGGAGTCTACTTTTATACTGCTGACAAGTTTGTGTTTACTTGCAAATGAAGTAAAGTGCAAAGAGAAGTAACTGCGTGTGTGTGTGTGATGTGTTGGATTCAGCCTCAGAAATCGCCAGTGGTTGACAGAGAGGGTGACACTCTAATGGCTGATGCAGTTCAGGATGTAGCTCCGCCTTCACAAGCTTCTCATCAGGAGGTGTGGGCTGTGTTCGAGAGCATCTGGAACAATGTGTGCCGTGTCAGGTGTCTCAATAGTTTTTTTTCTCATTGTTTTGTCTCAATTTGAAGTCTTTACATTTAGCAAAAAATATATGTAAAAATAAGAGAAACAGATACACATGATCATGTATTTTTATGGTGGTTCTCGGTTGTTTCAATGATCAGTAATAATAATAATAATAATAATAATAATAGTTATAATAATTCGATCATTTGAATGAGTTTGGCATTTTTGCGACGTCATTTTTACATTCCAGTAGCGGTAAAACGTACGTGTTTTAAAAGTAACTATAACTTTGGCTCTGCATGACATATCCAAAAACCCAAATGTTTTTGATGTCTGAAGCCTCTCCCATTGACACACACCAGCAGGACTTCCATATAAGGAGTTGTTTTCTTTTTTAAATCATCGTTGACCAGTGCAGTGTTGCCGGAACAGATCTGGGCTGCTTGAGTTTTAAGAATTAACTCTTTCATACATATATATTTCAACGTAACATAAATTATATATAGCGCCTTGCAAAAGTATTCATACCTCTTGAACTTTTTCCACATTTTGTCATGTTACAACCACAAACCAACAAATAAAATAATGTATTTTAAAATGTTTTTTATTCCAATTTTATATAATAGACCAGCACAAAGTGGCACATAATTGTGAAGTGGAAGGAAAATGGTTTTAAAAATCTTTTTACAAATAAAAAATTGAACAGTGTGCCATGCATTTGTATTCAATACCTTGTAGAACAATCTTTCACTGCAGTTACATCTGAAATTCTTTTGTGGTATGTCTCTACCAGGTTTCATCTAGTGAGTGGAATTTTTGCCGCTTCTAGCTGAAGCTCAGTCAGATCAGATGAAGAGCGTCTATGAACAGCAATTTTCAAGTCTTGCCACAGATTCTCAATTGGATTTAGGTCTGGACCATGGGCTGGTCCATTCACTTTGATGCTTTGATCTAAACCATTCCATTGTATCTCTGACTTTATGTTTAGGACTGTATGTTGTCCTAATGGAAATTGAACCTCTGCCCCAGACTCAAACCTTTTGTAGATTTTAACAGCTTTCCTGTCCCTGCTGAAGAAAGGTTTCCCCACAATATGATGCTGCCACCACCATGCATTGTTTTAGTCCCATCTGATTAGAGCGCCTTCTTTACCATGTTTGCTGTGTCCCCCACATGGCTTGTCACAAATTGCAAACAAGACTTCTTATGGCTTTCTTTCAACAATATCTTTCTTCCTGCCCATCTTCCATAAAGGCCAGGTTTGTGGAATACACGACTATTAGTTGTCCTGTGGACAGATTCTCCCACCTGAGCTGTGGATCTCTGAAGCTCCTCCATGGGCCTTTTGGCTGCTTCTCTGATTAATGCCCGGCCTGTCGGTTCAGGTGGACGGTCATGTCTTGGTCATGGTTTGCGGTTGTGCCATACTCTTTCCGTTTTTGGATGATGGATTGAACAGCGCTTTGTGAGATGTTTAAAACTTGGTATATATATTTTAATAACCTAACCCTGCTTTAAACTTTTACACAATTTTATCCCTGACCTGCCTGGAGTGTTCCTTGGGCTTCATGATGCTGTTTCGTCACTAATGTTCTCTAACAAACCTCTGAGGGCTTCACAGATCAGCCGTATTTATACTGAGATTAAATACACAGGTGGACTCGGTTTACTAATTAGGTGCCTTCTGAAGGCAATCGGTTTCATAGGTTCCTCATTTTCCTTCCACTTCACAATTATGTGCCACTTTGTGTTGGTATATCACTTAAAATCCCAATAACATACATTTATGTTTGTGGTTGTAACATTACAAAAAGTTCAAGGGGTAAGAATACTTTTGGAGTGTACTGTAAGACATAAGCATTAATCTGATTTCTGTTTTCTTATGCAGCATGTATCTGGTATAAGTTTAAAAATAGTAAATTGTATGTTTTTGTTGAAAAGTATTCCTTCATCTCCGTCCTCCTCTCCATCTATCCATCAGCTCGGCTGTCTTCTCAGCTCTGGACTTCTCTCCAGGCTCACTGGGTTCATTAGAGCCACGAGCCACGCCGCCTCCCGAAGATGCCCTTAGCTGCCTCCACAGGCTCAACGCTGCTCTCGAGCAGCTCCTGGAGGCCTTCCAGAGGTACTAAATCATCCTTTTGCTCTTATAAGTAGTGGGGAAAAGATCGCAGCTACTGTACCTAATAGGTTTGTGTACAGTATGTGTGCACATAGTGACATTTTAATGTAATTAAACAACTGAGATTGTTATTAAACGGGCTGACATGAGATGTCAGGTCTAATCAACTCAATTATGGAATTAATTATGGAACTGTGAAGGTGTTGCTATAAAAATGATAACATATTAGAACAAGCACAATACTATAAAGCTACTAATAATGTTATTATATGGGACAATAACAATGATCTCGCAAACCTAGATTTAGGTTAGGTTAGGTTTACAGATAGCTGTAAATACATATACACGCACCGGTCTTTTCATTAGGTACACCTTGCTACTTCTGGGTTGGACTTGTTTTGTCTTCAGAACTGCATTAATTCTTCATGGCGTAGATTATACAGTACATTCAACAAGCTGCTGGAAACATTCCTCAGAGATTTTGGTCTATATTGACATTATAGCGTCACGCAGTTGTTGTAGATTTGTCAGCTACACATTTATGGTGATCCACCCCGTCCCAAAGGTGCTCTTTTGAATTGAGATCCGGTGACTTTTGACGCCTTTTGAGTACTGCGACCTCATTGTCGTGTTCAAGAAACCAGTTTGAGATGATTTTAGCCTCGTGACTTGGCGTGTTATCCTGTGCTCATTAAGGGATGGACATGACCTGCAACCATACTCAGGTTGGTTGTGGCATTTAAGCCATGCTCTGTTGGTACTAAGGGGGCCAAAAGTCCCCCACACCATGACACCACCAACAGCATCCTGAACCGTTGACACAAGGCAGGATGGATTCATGCCTTCATGTTGTTTACGCCAAGTTTGCACCATTCAGAATGTTACAGCAGAAATCGAGACCCATCAGGCCAGGAAACTATTGGAAAAATTCAAATTGCAGTGTCAGTTCTCTGTTTTTAGCTGACAGGAGTGAGACCTGGTGTGGTCTTCTGCTGCTGTAGCACATTGCTTCAAGGTTCAATGTGTCCTACATTTAGACATTCTCTTCGACGTACCTCGGCTGTAACGAGACGTTTTTTTTTTTTAATTCCTCTTGCTTTTCTATCAACTATTCTCCTGTGACCTCTGACATCAACAAGGCATTTTCACCCAGAGAACTGCTCTTTTCTCTTTTAAAGACCATTCTCTGTAAACTCTCTGTAGATAAAAATCCCGGTAGATCAGCATTTTGGAAAAAAATTCAGTCTGACACCAACAACCATGCTACATTCAAAGTCACTTAATTCTTCCTCATTCTAATGCTTGGTTAGAACTTCAGCTGATCATCTAATGCACTGGGTTGCGTCCTTGTGAAATAATTAAATATTTGCATTAACGATCAGTTGAACAGGGTGTCCCTAATGACCTGGTTGTTGACTGTATGTTCTTCATACGGATTTTATAAAGTCAGGATGCGCTGAATTGAGACCTGACTTGCCCTTACATGCCGTGACAGTTCTTCAGAAGCTGGCAACTGGCACTGAGGTTCCAGTTTTTGAGAATTCGGGGCATGTTGTGATGTCGGTGCCTTGGGGAGTACAGCTCATAACGAATTCCCTCAAGTGCCCCTTATCTAATCTCTCTTTGTCAAAGGAAGCATGAATTCTCAAGAAACATCAGCAGTCTTGTCTAGGAATGTTCCACGGAAGAGTCTACTTTGACGTTAGATAACTGGTTGATGTAAACTGTAAACGCTAAGATGTTTTATTAAAGCTCTCAATGTTTGCTACTTTATTAATTTCACTCATGGAAGGCATAAATTTCTACACCCCATGCATGGTGTTCATTTCTAGTTTATCTGTTTTAATATGAGCTGATGTCTGACATAACAGCAAAAGAGAATATCACTGGCGGCATTGACTGCGTCTGAAAGGCTGGCTTGAACCACATATCCACTTGTGGTAAAGATCTTTTAGTTTTGGGACGTGCAACAGCCAGATCTCATAGCGCTACATCTTGAACAATTAATAACTGGACAGCTGCTACAGATTTTGTTAAAGATTTAATGATGTGATTAGTTTCGGTATGTCAATTGAAGCCATGTGTGCAACTGTTATCCCTTTGTTTCCCCCCAACCTATCTTTTTTTTTTTTTATTTGTTTATTTATTATATATGATTTCTCATTTCTTTTCATTTTCACACTCAGACTGAAGCGTTGCTATTATGATGTTTGTGTGTTTTTGTAATTGAATAATCAATGAAAAAATAATTAACAAAAAAGGTGCCGATGTCCGTCAGAGAGCCGTTAGCTCAGATTTGGTGTCCGTCCCAGTCGAGAGCGGTCAAGGAGTGATGCGAAGGGTGTAGCGTCAGATTCATAACAGTTACCATAGATATGGTTAGACTAATGTTCATGTGCGGGAAGCTGAGATGACTCATAAGGCAGGCACACGAACAACACAAAAAAAAAAGCCCGAGCCGAAGTACAAATGCAGAAATGCCTACTTCAGTCTTCTCACTTATTGCTCCATTTCTCTTTTATTATCTACACTTTCTTCTGGCTGTAACATAGCTCTTATATTTTATTCACCTTTCATTGAGACTCTCTTCACTTTTTATCTCTTGTGAGCCTAAAAAACAAGTCCAGGCAATTTTTCCAACCCGACAACCGATCATTTTCAGTTTGTTTGTTTGCGCCCAGTCTAGCATCATGTTCCTATTTTTGGCTAATCTAATGTGTCGTCTGCTATGTAGCCTGTTAGCTGGGTAATGGAGCACGTTCCAGTTTAGCGCCTCTACAGAAAACTTAATCCAAAACTATGGACTCAAAAATAACTAGACAGGTACATTTTTACTCAGCCCTCTAGGCCTTTTATAATGACAGCGTAAGGGATCAGTTGCTCTAAAGTGTTTTACTAGGGCGTTGCTTGACAACTTCGCAAAGATCGTGAGAGACCGATTGGTTGCCTGAGTAAAATGAGCCCACCCCCATGTCTCTGTGACAATGGGATCCACAGTTAGGTTCAGTTTCAAAATTCCTATAGAAGCTACCATACAAGGAAGTCAAACTGTGAAAACTTCCTGTTTCACTGGGAAGTCGCCTTCACCATTATATGTCGATGGAGCACATTTGGGCACCTCTTGCGCCCCAGGGGGCAACTTATACCCTTCTGCGGGGTACGTTTTGAGACAGCTTGCAAGCCTCTTCAAATGTGGTGAGTTTTATATTTCTACAAAATTCTTGCTCTGCGCTAGAATCCGTCTCTAAGTTGGTCTCAATGTTAAGTTATGGGATTTTTAGTAGTGTTGGGAAGTTTGAATCACTTTGAATCTCGTTCATCAAAATGAACGAATCTTCTTTTGAGTCATTTAGTTCATTTCGTTCTTTTGATCAGAAATAAAATAAAATGT
>JAOVVB010000026.1:3723895-3741154 GCA_028570985.1 Heterobranchus longifilis | reverse complement strand
AAATCGATTTAATTGTTTTTAAATACATTAACTATTAATAGTTAATCATTAAAATAAATTCCAAACCACTATATCATGCTGCTTTGTTTATTACTGGCTACCACTTTTTTTTGTTTTACTTTTTGTTGAATTATTAACACCCCCATGCTCCAGGCCATTCCCATGCTTATCGAAGCTGATAGAATTGCTATGGAGGATCCTTGTGCTCTCCCCTAGGCACATTAAAACCCTTTTCACCTGTTGTTAGTGCATGAAGCAATCTCCATTGGCATGATTGGCATTTACTTGTCCTCCACATTGCATCATCAGAGGTGTTGTTGATGATTCGTGAACACTCTGTGGAAGAAAGGTGGTCGGACAGATGGTTGATTTGCTAGGATTTTAAAGAAAGATTTCCCTAATTTGATAGTGTGAAACTGCTTGATGCCTTTCACTTCCTCGTGCATAGGGAGAAAGTAACCTTGTAAGATTTTATAAAATGATGAGAACCCACTTATTGTGCTTTCTGACTCCTTATGTGATAACGCTTGCAAATGTATTTCCTGTCGTCTCCGGGTGTCTTTATGCCTGACATGTCATAAAACGACTGGCTCTTTTTGAAACTGTCCAAAAGTTTAAATATGAGACACATTATGTATGCGTGTATGTTTGTCCGTCTCTCGTCGTTAGGGCTCATGCAGTAAGTGCATCGAAGTACAGCGGACACAACAAGCTATAATTCTCACTCACCCACTTAGAGTCTATACCGCGTTATCCTGTATACAGGGAGGCCTGGAGCCTATCCCAGGAGATGGGCAGGGTACACCTTGAACGAGGTGCCAATCCATCGCAGCACACACACACGCAACATTCACACACTACAGGCAATTTGGGACCGCCAATTATTACCTAATCTGCACTGTAAACCCGAATAAGTTGGCAAAACAAAAAAAAAATTGAGGTAATCAGTTGCAACAAATTTTTTAAGTAATGATGTTTCCAATTTTATGTAAACAGAACAGATCAGTTTTTGAGTTTGTTGTACTCATTCATATTAATTGTTTTTTACTTGCATTATTGAGTAGCCAAACTCACTCACTCACTCATCTTCTATACCGCTTTATCCTGTATTCAGGGTCGCGGGGACCTGGAGCCTATACCAGGAAGCTTAGGGCACGAGGCAGGGTACACCCTGGACAGGGTGCCAACCAATCGCAGGGCACACACACATACACACTTTATAATTTTAATTTTTAAGCAATTATATTTTTTTTTAGTTGTTGCAAAACAAATAAATTGTTGTTGGTCTTTTGGCTGCTCCCGGCAATGGGTCACCACAGCAGACAATCCAGTCCACACACAAGCTTGGCACAGGGTTTACACCAGATGCTGTTGTGACGTAACCCTCTCATTATATCTGGGCTTGGAACAGGCACATTTATAATCCAGTTGTTGGGAATCAAACCCGGGGCTTTTGCATGGCAGGCGAAACACCGACCAGTGAGCCACCGGTGCGCTACTGCCCTCATGACGTCAGACAAAAAATCACTAGTCTGAAAGATTTCAAGTTGGTGGAACTTTAAGGTGACAGTTACTGTTTCTTAAGTATTTGCAGATACTTAAAATATCAAATTTGTTCAGCTACCTTGAAAAGTGTCATTTCTACAAACTCATAAATACCAAAAAGGTCTAAATACTCATCAAGGTCTATTAATTAATTAATTACTGAAGTAATTATTTAAGTTACCAGTACTCAATATGTTTAATTACTTTGAGCATTAGGGTTTACAGTGTGTATGTCCTCTGACTGTGGGAGGAAACCGGCGTACACGGAGGAAACCCACAAAGCACGGGGAGTGAGCGATGGAGCAGGGGAAAAACAAATAAAATGTGAAGGAAAGGGATTTAAACTAAAACAGACAAAATAAATAATTTAACATTATGGGTGTATCGAATAATGCTATCACGCATGCTGGACCTCATAGGACTGTTTTGCACATGATTGGATCTGGTCCATATTGGGCAGTTCGCTGTTTTGTCCAGTAGGCGGCGCGTGGACGCGGAAGTGAGCGATGAGGAAGCGCGCGCTCCAGTCCAGCTGTTGTGACTCCCTGCTGTAGCGGATGCGCGAGCGTTATTCTCGGCGGCGCGCAGATCAGATCGATCGTCATGTCGAAGAACACCGTGTCCGACCGCTTCCGCAAAGTGGACGTGGATGAATACGACGAGAACAAGTTCGTAGACGAGGATGATGGAGCAGAGAACCAGCAGGGTCCGGATGAAGCGGAGGTGGACTCGCTGATCAGACAATATCCTTCTGGCTTTTGGCTTTACTGCAGGTCACAGCATATACGTAGACTGAGTGCAGATGGTATTACATGCGTGCTGTACTGTAACGGACACTTTATCAGTGTAACCTAGAGCTCCTTTAATGATCAGCCTTCTGTAATAGAATGCATTGTTGATTTCTAAGAACTGATAATGAAATGACTCAGGCCTGCAGATTGACCAGATCATCTCTACATAGTGCTGAACACAACATCTGTCTCACCGTGCTCTTCTCTTTCTTTCATTCTGTATCAAGTTCTAATATTCCTGCGCTTTGATCTAGGGTTCGATCCTCTGAGTTCCACACCCTGATCTTATCCATGTTCACTGAAGATGTGATTTAGACCCTGGTGGATGTCTAGACATGCCTCACCGCTGCATTCCTAACTAACATAAGAAGCTGTGTGTGGGTGTGTGTGTGTGTGTGTGTTTTTTTCTCTCTTCCACTTCTACAGTGTTTCATGGTGTAAATTCAGCTGATAATGCTTTTCAGGCTTCACTCGTACTGTAAGAACAACATGTTGCATAAACCCTTTCTGGTCTGCTGCTCCTGCAATGTTGCAATAGACTCACATTATTTTTTGACTTAGAAATTACTGTAGAGCTAATGACACATTGTGGTTGTAAACTCTCTCTCTCTCTCTCTGTGTGTGTGTTAGTAAGTTAAGGAAGTAGATTTTTTTCTCCATATATGACCATTGTGGGTGACACTAAGTCTTACTTCCTGTATCTGATTGACTTCATGTTTTGGAGTTCTCACACCCTTTGTACTCTGACGAAAGCCACTCGTTTAGTTTTTTTTTTAATCGGCTGTATCCCTTAACTCCGGTGTGTAAAGGGAACCTCATGGGAGCGCTGCAGGCGGTGCTGAAAAACCCACCGATCAATACGAAGAACCAGAATGTCAAGGTGAGTGGAGCGTTTAGTTTGTCTATTCTGACACCATATCGAGTTTCCATAGTAACAAGGCGTTGCGTGGTGGACGAAGAACATGAGCGGTTTGGTGGCGTCTGTGTGTGCAGGACCGTGCTGAAGGACTGGTGCTGAAAGTGCTCAGTGCCTTCAAGGCCAGCGACATCGAGAAAGGAGTGCAGTCTCTGGATAAGAACGGCGTCGACCTGCTGATGAAGTACATCTACAAGGGCTTCGAACGGCCATCGGAAAACAGCAGCGCCATCCTGCTCCAGTGGCACGAAAAGGTACCGCGTTCCGGTTCTGATCCAAAGCATGATCTGGTTGATCCTGATTTAAACTGAAATCTGTTTTCAGGAACTTTGACAGTAGTTCCACCTGCGCGGTTTATATCAGTGATGGCAAGGGAAGACGCTGTAACTGTTTTTTCTATAACAGCATTTTCCTGAGTTTATACAATATATACGTAACACTCACAGCCTTAGTCATGTACTAATACCAGGGTCATGTTATACCAGGTCATAACATCACCCAAATGAGAATGGGTTCCCTGTTGAGACTGGTTCCCCTTAAGGTTTTTTCCTTTTGCCGTCACAGGTAGTTTTTCCTTGCCAACATCGCCCCCTGGCTTGCTCATTCGGAACAAACTGATTTGATGACTTTTTCTGATTGATTTCCAGTTTGTTTTGATTTCCAGTTTGTTTTTTCATTCTGTGACGCCGCTTTGCGACAGTGACCATTGGTAAACTCATTACACTGAAGTCAATAGAATTATATTAGACTAGACTTTTCAACAAAGTGTTCTTAAATGTAGCGAACACAGACCTGTTAAGCTAAGATTATCTTTCTTGCCTTTACTGTATATACAGTGCACGGTGTAATTGTGCACGGCGTCCAGAATAAAATTTAGAAGCGCAGAAAGAAAAAGAAGAAAGGAAGGCAAAAGATTGTACAAAACAAAGATCTGCTCTACAGTATGTACAGTACCTACAGCCAGGATCTGTAGATTGCATGACACAGATTATTAAGCCCTCGTTGTTATCATTAGTAGAAAATTTAACCAGACTTGAATTTTACCAACGTGTTGAGCAGAAAAGCATCTCAGGACACACACACACTCATTGAAGTTTGCACTGGATGGACAGCAACAGCAGATGATCATATCGAGTCCATTTTTTTTTTCATGTCAAAGACTTTTCCTTCATCTCGTCCTGTAATTTAATGATGTCTGGCTGCTACATGGATGACTGATTAGATTGGATTAGATTAGATTGGATGAATGCATGAGTAGACAGTGAGTGTACAGCGTATAAACCATTGCACCCTGTGTGTTCAGCACCAGAACGCTCATATCCGCCATGTGTTTGTTTCTTCTCCCCTCAGGCTCTCGCCGCAGGAGGCGTCGGCTGCATCGTCCGAGTTCTGACCGCACGGAAAACCGTCTAAACTCCGTCTGCTCCACGCTACTAACAGAAAAACAAAAAACCCGACAGGATGCCCGTATCTGCCCGTGCGCTCCGAACAACGACAGAATTTATTCACACGGTGCTGCGAACAACTCGCGTCTCACTTTGCTTTCATTCTCACCCTCTCTAGCTCAGTCTCTCTGTATTGCTCACTCAGACACATGTACCACGTGTCCTCTTTTTTTAGCTTTTCTCAGGAAGGCATCGCACCTCACGTGTTCGAGCGGTGCATGATGATTTGAACTCGGTTCTCACATTCTCGTGTCGATATGTTACAGATATTACAGACACACCCTCTGTTTCCGCCCTTAATGCTGTATTTCTGTTTAAAACAAACCAAAGGGCATCGGCTGCTCACGGCACACACGGATACGTCACGTAACAAAACCAAACGTATGCACGTCTTAACCCTTCTGGTTCATCCTGCAGTAAAAAAAAAAAATCGTTTTTAGATGCATATTAATCCTGTAAAGAGTACTAATGCGCACCTTGTTTATTCATGTGTATCTTGTAGGGGCATTCTAGAATAAAAAGTGTGTTATTTTATTATTACTCATCTGTAACACAGTAATGCATCTCCTAGACTTAGATCTGTCTCTCTTCTCTTATCGCTTTAACACATCATGGGTTATGCAAAAGCGATCATGGAATCATTCGGACCATTCGTTAATGTTACAGACCTCTTGTATAATAATTGTCATGCTGGTGAAGAAAAAAAACAAAACAAATCAAGCTACTTTTTAAAAACCCTTTCATGTATACATTATTTACAAGGGGCGTTTGAATGAAACTGGGACTTTTGATTGCACAGAATAAGAGAACTCAAAAACTAACTTTATTTCTCTCATAAATTTCATCACAAGTCCTGGTTTGACTTGAACGCCCTTCCCATAGGCATATGCAGATTTCTTTAGACTTTCTTTTGTTGTTGTTTTTTAAAACTGCATGATGTATGAATTTTGACTTATATAATGAAATAACTTAATATCATATACTAAAAAAAATGGATTGTCCAAGGCTAAAATGCCACACCTGAAATAATCTTTTAAAGGTCCCATATTTTACTATTTCTTTAACAAGTTAACACAGGTCACGGAGCCCCCCTCCTCCCACAATGTGTGTGATTTTTAATGTGTGTCCAAGTGCTGCCACAAAAGAACACCAGAGCTGAGCAACCAGCTGGGGGGAGGGGTAACTTCTTATATGAGGTCACAATAGGGGGAAAAAAATCTAATTGGCCTGTTTAAATTCTGGCCAATAGAAAATTGGGGGAAAAAGTGCACACACACACACACACACACACACACATACACACTGGTGACCTATCCTGAATGTGTAAAATGGCTCAATAGTGAATTTCCACATAATACAGTAGGTCACCTTTAATGTCTGCATTTAACGTTCTGCTGTAAAAGCTGAACTTTTACAGCTGAGTAATGCTGGAGATATGTTGTTTTCTGAACATACAGAATATACACGAAAAAAATAAAAAAACAATTTGCAGTAAAATCTTCAGCCTAGTTAAAATGTTTTTTAGTTTAGTGGAACTTGAGAACATGAAATCTTCATTCTATAGAGGGTTACTTTCATTTTACGGTGATCTGGACGTGATTTTAAAAGGAGCCGTAAGTGTGGACACAAAGGGGCATGAAAGGGTTAATCAGACACAATTCAGGTTAAGGATATGGAATCTGGAATGTACACAGGTGTGCAAACAATCCTGGTTCTCGAGCAGCTGTGGAAATGATTTCAAACCTGTGAAAAAAAGTTACAGATTCTGTTGTCACTTAGAGACAGTATTTAGGTGCTAAATTCTCTTACTGTGTTCGTTCATCGTGCAGCCTGTGTAATGTCTACAGTGTCTTCCTTCAAACAGTTACAAAAAACAAATAAGTCGGATAAACTGCCTATGACAAAAAAAAATTATGAACTAAAACATGAAGAGTTAAAGGTAGTAGGTGCTAATACACCTGAAAATCATTAGATTGTTAGATTTGACTGTATGGCAAAGCTGAGGATGATCCACACATTTTTAAACAAAGAAATAATTTTCTGTCGAGGCGTAATTTTTTTTTTTTTTTCTTCTTTATTTTGGTCCGGAATGTCTCTTCAACCTGTATTACTCTTAAGCACTTACTGCCAGTAAAGAAAAAAAATCACTCGGTTTGGTCTGTAAATGCTTTGCGTCTGTACTCGATCAATCTCAAAGCTGCTTTCACTCAGACCTGTCTCTCTGCGAACACACTCTACAAACCAAACTGGTGTACAACTGCCTTATCAAGTATTTCTTTTTTATGTTCGTGCTTTGGAATAAAAATTAATAAAAGATTTATACATACGATCAAACAAAGTTTCTTTCATCCTTGATTTTTTTTTATGGTGAGAAAAAAACAGTCTACATTATTGATTGTACATTTATTGTTTGCGTAAAAAAAATGAATACAACAATACTGAAACATTACAGAATAAAAATGCTTATATACAAACAATAAAAAATAAAATAGAATACATCTTTTATTATGCACTTATGGACTTGTGTATAAACCTGTAATAAAAGCCTGTTGCAAAATTTGACCTCGAATCCTGTACATAGAATAGAATAAAAATAGATAGATATATGAAAATGCTTTATAGTTGGAATGCGGTGCTTACCTGAGATGGATATTAATTCTAGTTAAGGAGATCGGAATGATGTTGCTTACCCCTGAACGTCTCTGGACAAACACTACTACGCAACTTAAATGACCACACACACACACACACACACATACAGTACACACACGTCCTCGTTTTCAAGCACTTTCCAATAAGTTAATAGGTAGACATACACGTATCCTTGTCCCTTTTTTTGTATTTCTTGATCCCAAGTATGGCGTCCGATCATCCTTTGTCCTTGTACATAATTGGGCAAAGAGGCAGGACTGGATCAGCTGCTCCATCCGACCTACAGCTTTCAGGCTTCACCATGGAATCCAGCCACAGGTAAAGCAGTCTGTCTTCGGAGTACCCCAGGGGTTAATGCTAAGTCCTGTTTCCTTAGCTCCTCAATCTATGAGGCCTTGAGAACGATCTTCAAGTGGTGGATCTATCACTAAAGACACACACACACACATGCATACAGCTCACACACACATGCACTCGCACTCAGTCTTGCCCAATTCACATGGTAAAGTGCTATCAGTAGGGATAAGCTGAGACGGCAATGTAGACGATGAAGGTGGTCTGGTACTCGATGGTCCTGTCAGTGCTATAAGACAAGGCTCGGACCTTCATGCGGTAGGTGTGCGGCTGACGCAGAGGGCGTATGGTGAACAACACGCCTTTTAGGTTTTCGTCTCGCAGGGCGAAAGGGAGCGTGGTGTCCTCGTCCACCATCAGGAAGCTGGTGCGGGGGTGCACCACGCCGTCCTGAGTGTAGGCCACCAGTCGGATCAGGTCCTGGTTGGCGGCGATACCGAAGGGCAGAGACAGCAGCTTGTACTCGAGTGCGTAGGGGCTCAGCGCACACTCCAGATCATTGGGAGGACAGTTCTTTAAGCAGAAGCTGAGCAGAAAGGGAAAAGTAAGGTTAGATAGTGAGGACAGTGATGGTTAAAAGTTCATTCTTCAAGATCTGTGTTTAATTTGTATCTGAGATTCTCTTCATTCCCACAAGTGTAAACGTGTAGTGTTAACACAGTGGGATAACTCGTCTTACCCTGACTCGGGGTCTCGCTGGTAGTTCGGTGGACAGGGCGTGTCGATGCACTGGTAGCTGCCTCTCATGTTGAAGCACATTCTGTTTGTGCCACACTGAATATTTTGCTCCAAGCATTCGTCAATATCTAGTCACAGAAAATGTGATACACATCTTTTAAAACAAGCCCTATTTTACCCCAGACTACGAAAGCGTAATTTAAGAGTCTTTCGGGTACCTTGGCATGTTTTGCCGTTGGTCATGAGACGATAGCCATTGGGACACAAACACCTGTGGCTTCCTGGTGTGTTTAGACACTCGTGCTGGCACATGTCCCTCTGCTCACACTCATTAATGTCTACATAAAAAAAAAAAAACATGCATAATTACATGACTTTAAAATTACGGAGAAAGTAAAAGTGTCTTACTTTGCTGTCTTTTTTAATATTATATCCAACATTAATTTTTAACTAAAAGACAACTAAAAGACTAAAAGACAGCTTCACACCAAGACGTGGATAGTGTTACTATTTCTCCAAGCAGGATTGACGGATGCAGGTCCAAACATTATTCAGGTGTAACATTATTCATGGTCAAGTTAGTAAGAATAATATTGTTAATGATTAACATAATCTGCAAAGAACATACACAAGCTCATATCACAGTGATAAGAAGATTTCCATTGTTTTGTAAGCAGCTCACATTGTTTTGTAAGTTCTTTGCAGCCCTTTTCCCCCTGACTATGATGTTCCATGATTGCTTTATCTCAGTAAACATGATCAGACTGCAAAACCTTACTGGTCAATTACTCTTATCAGTTATAGAATTAATACCTCCTGCCTAATACTATGCTCCTCTTTCTGCCACCAAAACCACCAAGACCTCCAGCAGACCTCAGAAAGTTTGCTGTGCTAACTTGCACCAAGAAGATTTGTTAGTTTTGAAGCCCGTGGCTTAGACATGTTTGTCCAGCACATCCCAAAGATGCTTGGTCAGATCGTGGCCTCCAAATGCCCAGATCTCAATGACCTCTTGGAACCTGCTAAAAATGGCCACTGCCATCAGGGATACTTGGTCTGGAGTAATGTTTAGGCAGGTGGTATGTATCAAAGTAACGTCCACATGAAAAGGCAGGACCCAAGGATTCCCAGCTGAACATTGTCCAAAACATCATGTTGCCTCTGCTGGCTTGCTTCTTCCCATCGTGCATCCTGGTACCATTTCTTTCCCAGATAATTGGCACACACGCATCCAGCCATCCACATGATGTAAAAGAAAATGTGATTCTCTAGACCGTGCCACCAACTTCCACTGCTCTGTGGTCCAGTTCTGATGCTTATGTCCCCATAAAAGTTGCACTAAGTGATAGACATGGGTCAACTTGGGAACTTTGACCAATCGTTGTCTACGCAGCCCCATACACAAAAACTGTGATACACTGTGTGTTCTGAAACCTTTGTATTGGAACCAGCATTCACTTTCGAAGCAGCTTGGTCTAAAATAGCTCTTCTATGAAATTAGAACAGGTGGGCCAACCTTCACTCTCCATACACATCAGGGAGTCTTGTGGGCCATGGACCTGTTGCCATTTATCCTTTCATGGTGCACTTTTGATGCATCCTGGGAACACACCTCAAGGCCTGGCATTTCAGAAATGCTCTGACCCAGTTGTCTAGACATCCCATTTTTCCCACTTCAAATTCTTGCCCACTTTGAACAGATCAACTTTGAGAACTGTATTGACTGTTCAACGACTTCTTAATATATCCCACCCCTTTACAGGTACCACTGTTATTCAGGTCACCTCTGATTGGTTTAATGTTATGGCTGATTGGTGTTTTATCAGCTGCGTATAATTTTATTCTATTTTTATATGCACAAAACCTTACCATATTCAGTTTAACGAGTCAGGATTTAACTTGATTTGCTGAACAATCAAAAGGATCATGACTTCCCTTTTCGCTGCTGGTGCGTGACATTAACATGCTAGAACCTTTTTTTTTTCATGTACAGTACCAATCAAAAGTCTGGACACACCTTCTAATTTGATTCTGATTTATTTTCTACATTCTAGAAAAATACTGGAAATAAAAAAACTATGAAATAACACACATGGCATTATGTAATTTGGTAACAACAGGTGTTATTTTAAGACAATGGAATGCCAGCTGTTCTGGAATAGTTCTTGCAAGAACGGTATTGTCAAGTTCACTCATCAGGCACCATGATGAAACTGGCTCTCATGAAGACATTCCCTTACAGGAAACCAAGACCAAAACTTACCTCTGCTGCAGAGGAGAAGTTTATTAGAGGTACCAGTCGCAGAAGTCACCAATTAACAAACATCAACTGTTCAAAGGAGATTAGTGCATATTTTGGACGCCTTCAGCATTGTTTTGCAAAAATCAGGAAGGACCATGGAATTAGAGGGGGTGTCCAAACTTTTAACTGGTAGAGTACTTTAAGAAGATCTATACCTTTTTAAATTATATACAGTGTAAACATCTGTGACAGTTACCTATGCATTTATCCCCTTTAGAAACAAAACCAAGCGGGCATGTCTTAGTGGCCCTACGAGAGCGTAAGGGACGAGCGTTGAGCCTGTAGTTCCCCCCTCTCATGGCATAAGAGTGATAGCTCTGAGAGGTCATGCTGTGGTAGCGCTGCTGCGAGGAGCTTCGTTCAGGTGAGGACTGTGAGGAGTGGAAGCCATATGAGAGGCTTTCGAATCTGGGCAAGTGCTCCAACCCAGCGCAGGACTTCCCATCCCCCAGCAAGTGGCGGCCAGGAGGACACGTGCACGTGTAGCTACCTGGGCTGTTCACACACTGGAAGGCACAGGGCATCGGGACACGCTCACACTCGTTTATGTCTGCTCTCATAGCAAAGGCACAGCAGAGAAAGCGAGAGAGAGAGAGAGAGAGAGACAGGGTGGAAGGAAGGCAATGAGATGAATTGTAAAAAGCAACACAGAGGTGAACAGAAAGCAGTAAAGACAGAGGAAAAATGAAAAAGGGCGTCAGTAACCAACTCACAACTACCTGTACGTATGTGTGACATGCCATATTGGTTTCAAAACCATATACAAAGTATATATTAGACTCCTGTGTCATTGTTAGGATTTGAATTCCGATTGGTGGTCAACCATGCAGGCTATGTGATGTACTGGACTCTAATCCAATATGTTTAAATACTTCTAAAAAAAAAAACCTTCTATAAGCCTGCAATTTTGCATTCCGTAGCAAAGCGGTGCATTTAAGTGAAAGGTCCCAAGCACTAAAGGAAGAAAGTGACAGAGTGAAGAAGAGAGACAGAACAGAAGTGCTGGTCTTGCTGCGAGAGCAGACTTACCTGTCTGCTATTCCCTTTCCTCAACTGGATGTGGAACTTGTGCACGCTAGTTTAATCGACAGAATTCGGCCATTCATCAAGGACTCAAAGCAATGCATTAATGCAAGCAAGCAGGGAGTGTGTGTTTATTATGAAGCGTAACAAAGTGATGCGTATGGATAGAAAATGAGATGCATATGGACAGAATGCAGCAGCAGAGCAGCCAGGTGATGAGAGGTTTACATACCAATGCAGGGCAGACCCACACCCTGAGAGCGGTAGCCCCTGGGGCAGGTGCAGTGATAGCTCCCCCTGGTGTTCTCACAAATCTGGTTGTATCTGCATTGGTGCGTGCCGTCTCGACACTCATCGATGTCTGTGGAGAACATTGCACATCTGAGCGAAGCGTTTAGGATCAGGATTAGTGGAAAGATAATGACACGTACTAACCGATGCATGTCCCGTTGACTCCTTTGGTCATGCCAGTAGGACAGAGGTCAATGCAGGTGTAGCCGCCACGCGTGTTTTTACACTGCTGGTCTGAACGGCACACTCTCTGCCTGCACTCGTTAATGTCTGGGGGTGGAAACAAAACGTATGTTTAGTCATACTGCTGTAGTGTTATAGTCAAATCTGCATGAATACATTTGTTGTAGTGAGAATCAAGTCATCTAGTGACAAATGATGCAGAATTTGTATTCATTACTACCCCTATGTTTTCTTTTCTGCAGCTTACCACATGTACCCCATACAGGAGAGACAGGATTTGCATAAAACCTTGTTTATACGCTCAGATCCGTGAGTATCCTGTCCTTCAAATCTGGCGACAGATCCCTATCTACTGCTTCGTATTCTGCTGCAGTGAGCCCATTTTCTCTTATATTATCCACCTTTTTTTTTTGAAGAAGTCTGAGGAACTCCACTGATTATATCCTGGAGGTTACCCGAGATCACAGAACCAAGGTTACACAGTGTGTGTGTTGTCTGGTGTGTGACTGACCGATGCAGCGGCGGTTCCTGAGCTGGTAGCCTGGCTCACAGGCACAGCGGAAGCTCCCGATGGTGTTAAGGCAATGCTGGTGGCACGGGTTGGACTCTTGACACTCATTAATATCTGTCAAAAAAGTGCAATTCTGAGTCAGCATTACCTTATTAAATTGAATAAAGACATAATAATGCTATGGATGAGCATTTTAGAACATAGACATTAACAAAAGTCATCTGCTATGAATGGTCTATGTATGAATCGTATTAAAGGAAAATAAACCTGAACAGCTCAAGCCTTCCGCAGTTCTCCTGAAACCCCGCCCACAACGCATCACACAACGGTAGGAGCCGATAGTGTTTTCACAGTCTTGTCCGTCGTGACACATGTGCCCGTCCAGTGAGCATTCGTCGATATCTACAGCACAGGAACAGGTAAAAGGATTATCGTTATAGAAAACCCTAACATTGGCTTTGATGTATATGCATAGAATATGTACTGTATAGTAATGTGTATAATAAAGCTAAGTTAAAAGTGCCACCTGGTTTCGGGTGACACTCAGAATCGGACGAAACAACATTTAGAAGAATTGCTCGATGTGTGTGCTATAGTATGTGGTTGTGTGTGGACAGCTGGTACCCTGGCATGTCCTGCCATCAGCAGATATTGTGAGTCCTCTAGGGCAGGAGCAGTAGTATGTGCCTATAGCATTATGGCAGGAATGGGAGCATGGGCTGCCTTCCTCACACTCGTTCTCATCTTTATTGGGAAAAAAAATAACAAACAGCAGACATTATTACTTATATTATACCCAATAAATGTATTTAGACACATAGTCAGATCCAGAGGTTACGCTCTCTTCTTGTTGACAAATAAACTGTGTCACTGAATCAAACCCAGCATGTGTGTAAAATGTACCAGCACAGTATGGTCCTGCTGGGTCCAGCACAAAGCCATTGGGACACTGGTTGCTCCGTTCACCTGCATACAATGAGAATTGAGTGTAACAACGCAATAATATGAAATCAGCTTTGTTTAGGGGGAAAGGAAATGTGTGCCTTACCCTTGGAAATGCTGGCATAGATCGTGAACTCCAGCATCTCCTCTAGAGGGCGGTATTGCGCACTGATGGAAGAAGCATGCAACGTCTGCACCAGGTAAGGCATCTTTCCTTTGGAGGGCTCGTACAAAATGGTATGGTTCCAGGAATAGGGCACACTCACTCTGTCGACACTGAACATACGCGTGGACAGAGCGTACAGCTGCCCGGGACCTGTCTGAATATAATCCTCCGTATAGTCCTGTGGTGGAAAAACATTTTCACTTTCACAGTGAAGGCAGCTAAAGCGGTATGCTAGAGGGTGCTATAGTGCTATTAGATGATGTCAATACTTTTAATAGTAATAAATCACTACAGAATTTAGTGTATTAGTATTAGCTGGTGTTTGAAATTAGTGAGTGTAGTGAGTGTTTACCTTCAGACCAATATGTGTGTTTGAGGGCAGCTGGAGGACGTGTCCGTTCACTACGATGTCCAACAACAGAGTGCCGTCTGAGTCTACACCTCGTGCCACATGAGTCATCCTGAGAATCTCCCCTTAAGCAAAGGCATAAACATATAAACAATTAAACGTCTAGAAACATATTCCAGGGCTTTTTGTATAGACATGGGATTCACAAGGGCGCTCCATAGATGATATTATCTCGATATCTAGGTGCCGATTCGATTTGTTTTGCGATTCAGTAAATATTGCAATTTTATAAATATCCCGATTCTATATTATTTATTTGACAGCATGGTGCCGTAGTGGTTAGCACTGTCGCCTTCGACCTCCAGGTTCAGGATTTGATTCCCACCTCGGATCTGTGTGCGTGGAGTTTGCATGTTCTCTACGCGTTTGGTGGGTTTCCTCTGGGTATTGAGCATTGCATGTGAATAAGCATGTAAGTGTGGCACGACGTTCATGATGTACCTTGCCTAGGCCTCCTAGGATAGGCTCCAGGCCCCCTGTGACCCTATATATGGGATAAAGACTTTACCACGCAGGATATTGTGCTGTGTGAACTGTTTAGAGCACACCATCTGGTAGATTATAGTGGAACAGCAACATTTTACCACTTCAAATTCAAACATTTATAAATAAAAAATCGATTTAAAAAAAATCGATTTGAGATCAGTATGGTGATACATGAATCGCCACACAAAAGAAGTGCGATACATAACTGAATTGAATGGCCTCCCCACCACACGAAACGGGTATGGCTGGATAACAATCATCTTTAATGGAGCTTGGCTTTTTCCCTGTTATAAAAAAGAGACGGTAAGTTTAGCTCGAAGTTCTGGAAGTCTAAGCAGCAGAATCGTGCGGCGGACGATAAATGCGGAAGAGTGGCACGCAAGCGGGGTGATGTAATGCACCCCAGGGACTTCAAAGACATCGCACAAAATGCAGCCAACCTTCGGGATCCTGTCGCCAAAGAGGGAAAATAGGCCGCTGTGCTCCACATAAGGGACACCTGAGACCACGCCCAAAGGAGAGCTGGGACGGGCCGGTTGGCCAAGAAAGCAGGGGGAGTTGCTTAGGGAGCATGCAGAAGCCACTGCCCATGCAGGCCCACTCCGCCACTCTGTCTGACACCATCGCTCACCAGCCTTGTGCCTGCATGCCTTAAACCCCTTTCCTTCCCCATTTTTCCAAATAAAATTACTAATTTTCCATAAGACCTTGCCTCGTGTCTGTGGTGCCGCCCATACGTCCAACCCGTTACAAAGGCAAATTCATGTTGTGATATGAGCACTGGTCCTGGTTGCAATCACCTGTTGCAAACTCCACTTGGGTCTCTCGTCTGAAGATGCCATCTGTAAGGGTGTAGCCATTCACTGCCTCACCAATCTCCTGTGCTGTGGTCCAGTAAATGGGATTCAGGATTGAGATCAGTTTCCTCATTCCAGGGCCTGGAAAGAATTACATCGGATCAAACCAGACAACAACTCATTGTGGCAAACTTGGCTTCTGCATGGGACATGAGTTTCCTAACACTAGGTCTTGTACAAAATGTTCCCAGAATTTTATTATGTATCTAAAATAGTCTGAAACTGACCCAGGCTCCTGGGAATGTTGGTGATCGTAGCATGTATCACTCTCCCCCCTGCAGGACTGTTGAGTATGGTTGCATTAAGGAAGGCTATGCCAAACTCCACATCGTTAATGGTGCCAATGATATTCCCTCTGGCCTTCTGAGGACCACCTGAGAAAATAGAGCAGCATTTAACCTAAAGCCATAGTCAAGTGTACATTTAAAAAGCACTCAATGATCATGCAAGAACTAAAAATGAATGTAAGTCCATTTCTTTTATTCACCTGGACATGGCTGGATGTTGCACCTGGAAAGTTGGGTGAGGTCTCCTGGGCAGGGGCGGCCCTTGTTGGTGGGAGCTGGATTGTTACAGAAGCGGACCCTTGTGCGTTCTCCTATCCCACAGGAGGCTGAGCATTCGCCCCATGGCTGCCATGGACTCCAGTTACCATCCACTAGCATGACCACAAACATACACAGTCAACAATCAGTAAGTTAGAAGAAATTACATCACATGCCAAAATCCCAAATGCCATCAGTAGCAATCATTTTTCTTGTGTGATGTATTTTGTGTTTAATGGTTTTACCAGGGCAACTTAACGTGCTGCATTTCTGGATCTCTGTGTCAGTCCCAGCGCATGCTCTACCCCCACTGGCCGGTCGAGGATTGTCACATGTTCTGTAACGTCGCATTTGACCTCCGTTGCAAGTCCGGCTGCAGGTGCCCCAGCTGCTCCAGGGGCCCCAGTTACCGTGAACTGTCAAAGGAACAGAGGTGCAGTTTTATATTATTCCACTGAAATACATGGAATTAGCTTGTATGCGTGTATTTGACTTTAAACGAAAGCTCACCAGGGCATGGGTCACTGTTGCAGAAGTCAACATGCACATCATTTCCTTCACACTGTCTTCCTCCATGTTTGGGGGCGGGGCTTGCGCAGAGACGTGTCCTTTGCCTATTTCCACCTCCACAGGAAACGCTGCACGCGCCCCAGCTCAACCAGGATGACCATTTTCCATCCACTGGAAAACAATGCCAGTTGCACAATTATTAAAATCCACTGATATTTATGTCTTATGAATTTTAACAGTCAGCTTACAAATAGGACAAAACCTCTGGTTGTGTCGAGATTGTTTCTAACTTTTTTCCGCTTTGTAGTTTTGCTCTTACCAGGGCAGTTCCTCTCAGCGCACACTTGAGTTTGTGTGTCTGCTCCACTGCATGGCGGTCCACCGAAAGATGGAGGGGGGTTGTTGCACAGCCTGATTCTGGACTGCATGCCTTTGCCACATGTTTCACTGCAAGGGCTCCACGGCAGCCAGGACGCCCAGTTTCCAGCCACTATGAAACACACAGAGGCAGCAACTCTAATACAAGGCTCAATCCACAGATGTACGGTGTTACAAAGATCATTCATTTTTGCTCTCTATAGTGCACTTCTTGCTATTTGAAACGCACCCAAACCTTGTTTATCTAGTGTCCTAAAAACCACAAGCTTTATTAT
>JAOVVB010000026.1:3690313-3716496 GCA_028570985.1 Heterobranchus longifilis | reverse complement strand
TTGATTCATACACATTCACATTTCATACAAACTTAAATAATTCTTTTGATTGTGTAAAGCTGCTTTGCGGCAATGACGATTGCTAAAAGCGCTATACAAATAAAATTGAATTGAATAGAATTGAATTCATTCCTATACTTCCGAAAAAAGGAAAGACTCACCAGAGGGCAGTATCTTGTAGCCCTCTCCTTCTTTGGCCAGACGCATGCCGTCTTTACTCCAGTGAAGGACAGGCGCGGGGAATCCAGATGCAGTACAGCCGATCACCACCGGGGACAGTCTGTTTACCAGCACCTCTGTAGCCTCATCGGCAATGGCGGGTGGCACTGCAGAAGAGAACACACTCGTTTACTTGTACAACTTTGTTTTCAATAACAGACATGTCTAACATGTTATTACAGTATTACCATATAGCATACTGTATATGTGACGTTTATGATTGTTGAAATGGTGAAGGTTCAATTATTATGCAGTTAATTACTTTCCTTTAAATGGCACATCCATTCATGGATTTAAAATGTTTCAATAAAAATGTGCATCAATAAAATGTGATGTCATATACAGTAATGTCACATTCTCACTGTATATGTAATCAATAAGCTCAGTCAAAAGACCACGGGAGCTCACCATGTACCGTGAGCTGGATGGCTCGGCTGTCCCGGCCTGCTTCATTGGACACCACACACTCGTACAGTGCTGCGTCATGTACTGTTGGTGCGATTATTACCAGAGATCCTGACGACAGCTGCCTATAATCAGAAACAGACTACCAATTTGAGCCAATCTTTTTAGAGCTATAAAAACTATAATCAAGTTTCTACATATCAAATCAAGTCCATCCCTGAGGACTCGGTAAAAGAGGCAATAAAAGAGGAAGAAAACCTGGCTGAACCTGTACATATTCTGGTTCTGGTCTGTGTTGAGAGGACGAGCATCTTTGGTCCATGTGACAGTGGGTTTGGGAATGCCTGTAGCCTCACAGGACAGGGTGGTCTGAATGTTTACCGTCACGGTGACATTAGCTGGACCCTCAGCAATTGACGGGGGCACTGAGGATTAAAAAGATGAAATAGGAATGATGAATTGTACAGATCTGTTCAATTTTGCAGGTCTCTGCATACATTTATGACATTAATAGCACAGTGAACAAACCAAATGCCTTTGCTGTGCCTTTTGAATTTTACAGAGAGACAGAAGGAAATGATTATCGTATCGCTGTGCCAAAACCCATAAAGAGGCAGCTTTTATTCGCTTCCTACAGGATCGCTGAAAGAATTTTGACGATGATCCTGACCGAAACTTTACTACACAGAGAACACTTCAATATCATGAATGTTATTTTTTCAGTATTGTTTACAGCATAAGTGTAATGAACTTACCATACACTTGCAGATCAACTCTCCTGCGCTGGGTGCCTGCCAGGTTAGTGGCCATGCACAAATAATGGCCCGTGTCAGACAACTGGGCGGAGAGTATACGGAGGGAGCCGTCCTCAGCAAACGTATATCTGTCCGGGAAAGAGAGCTCGCCTTTAATCCAGCTGGACTGAATGAATCAAATGAACCCATAATAATATGGAATGGATCTATATCCACAAACCTGGGGTTGCTTCCAGCAAGAACAGAGCCATGTTTTCTCCAAGTGACACGTGGAGCAGGAACTCCGCTAACAACACACTCCAAAACAACTGGCTTGTTGATATGAACAGAAACAGCCTGAGGACCTTCCTTTATCGTGGGTGCAACTGCAGATAAATACAAACAATTATCTGTTAATTATCTAATTATCACATACTTAACTTTGTGACAAAGTACCTTATAGAAATGTATTAAAACAATAATAATTTACTGCATTAAAACTCATATACCAGTACACCACTTAGCCTTTTGTCAAGAAAAACTGAAAAAAAAAAAAAAAAAGAAAATATTGACAACTCGGGTTGTAACAAATTCAAGAATATATGAATAGTTTAAAGCAAAATGAGATAAATCCATTTGTGCATGTGAAAAGAGTTTGTCAAGAATATTTAACACAAGAAGTATTGCAAACTGATACTGATGCATATTTCATTGATTTAGTCAGAGGAGTGTTAAAAAGCACAAATGGTGAAATACTATGTCAGAGTTGTTTTGGTTATATAAGTGTGAATTTTGTGTAATTTTTCAAAATGCTATAACTCCATCTCCCACATAGTGTTGTAGACATCCTTTTAGGCTTCAACGTTCTCCAAAAATCCACTGAACACATTTAGTTCACTCACAGCTGCCACTGTGTTGCAGACGACGTAGTTCTGCTATTTTGATCACATGACAGAAAGAAGCGTTGCGGTTAGCTTTTCATGAGGCATTGACTTTTGTTCGATAATACGCCCCCTACTGTATGTGTCGTGATTTGCTTAAACCATGGAACTTTCAAGCTTTTAAAATGAGGTAATATAGTGGTTTCCAAATGAAAGGTTTTGTTATAGTCAACCTTGCGTGTCTTGTTTCACTCACATTACGATTACTGCTCACCATTTACACTGAGGTTAAAATGTCGTCTTGTCTCCCCGGCGACATTGCTAGCCAGGCACGTGTAGCGGCCAGTGTCTCCTAGTTCTGCATTATTGATCTGCAAGTAGCGGCCGCTGGATAGCACGCGTACCCGTGGAGACGCCTGAAAAGAAGATAAAAAGTAGTCAAATGGTACTTTTATATTAATTTTGACTTTACCAAGTATAATCAAACCATAATCGTAATATAACCATAGGGTGTATACCTTTAATAGAGCTCCATCTTTGAGCCAGGACAGAGTAGGGGGTGGCACAGCATCTGAGCGACACTCCAAGGTTACCTGTCTGTTCTGAAGCACCGAGATGTCCTGGACACCACTCTCGCCAGCAATGTTGGGTGGAACTATGGATACAAATATTATACCTAAAGTGATGTCTTGATAAATCCCAGACCTGCCCAGTACCATGATAATGAGCTTACTGTACCATGCACTCTAACCAGGAACTCTTTGTCATCGTCTCCTGCAGGGCTGGTGGCCACACAGCTGTACCTTCCAGTGTCCTCGACCTGCACACGTTTCAGGCAACAGAGAGTATCCGATATATAGGTTTATGACACGTGAGTATTATTATGGAACATTTGCCTGTATGCGAATTCAGGATTTGACCTTGACGTACTTTTTGCATTATTTTAGAAAGAAATAATGAAACATGACTGAGCGGTTAACCTGTGCAGAGGCGATTCGGAGCACTTCTCCTCCACGAAGGATGCTCAGACTGTCCATCTGTGGTAGCGGCCGACCATCTTTTACCCAGGTGAGCGTGGGTGGAGGGATTCCCTCTGCCTCACAAACAAGCTCTAGGGCGTGGTTCACCACCACTGACACTTCGGAGGGAAATCCTGAACCATTTATGCGTGGGGGGTCTGACAAAAATGACCAAACAAAAGCTGTAATGCATTGTATTTTGAAAGGTATTCGTAGGTTATTGTTTTCTTTTTCGCATTCTCTTGAGCAATAATTGGGCATTGGTGGCTCAGTGGTAGGTTTCAACCCAAGTTAAATTCCAACCCAATTCCCAAACCCCAGCCACTAGATGCAGTGCCGGTCCCAAGCCCGGATAAAATGGAAGGGTCGCGGCAGGAGGGCATCGGGTATAAAACCTGTGCCAAAGGTGTGTGCGGATCAAATGGAGTTCTAATCATGAACACACAAACTAGCATGGTTGAGATCAGATTCAGCTAATCCATAACTTTCATTCTCTAGAAATGTTCATGAATATATAGTATTTATTCAATCATCCTGAGTAACTGCCTGGTCAGGATTGCTAAGGTGAAATTACTTAGTCGCGCAAAAAAATATTATTACTCGCTTGTTTTTTTTTTTTTGCCTTTACTTTCACTCTCGTCTCCTCACCCAGCACTTTGAGGTTGAAGTGGCGTCGGGCTTCTCCGGCCAGGTTACGTGCGACGCAGGTGTAGCGTCCCGTATGGTCGACCTGGATGTGCGAGATCTGCAAAGTGCTGTTGTGGTTCAGCAGGGTGCTGTGGGTGTCCATGTGCAGCACAGTTCCCTCTTTCATCCAGGCCAGGGAGGGGTCTGGGGTTCCGTCGGAGACACACACCAGGGCAACCATGCTCCCTTTCACCAATGTTACATCATCGGTACTTCCTGCTCCATCCAGACTGGGAGGAACTGAACATTCAACAACAACAGAGAGCATTAGAATACTTAGCACACCAACTTCTTATTAAAAACTCCTCATTAAACCTGACTTGCTCTAATTAAAACATGTTGCTCTCACCATACACCTGCAGGTTGTAGTGTCTGTTGTCCACTCCTGCTCGGTTGGAAGCCACACAAGTGTAAGTGCCTCCATCTGACGCCTGAACCCGAGCGATGCTAACAAAGCACCAAATATACAAACGCACTTGTTTACACAACATTGCTAACAAATATTTTAGCACTATGTGAAATCATGTTGAGACGGGTTTACCGGAGGACTTGTCCAGCAGATACTGGGCGTACGTGTGAGGACACGGCAAGGGGCAGGCCGTTTTTTAGCCAGTTGAGCTGAGGTGGAGGAGAACCACTGGCAACACACTCGATGCTTACTGAACTGTCCACAACCGTTGTTATCACCTCAGCTGTGTCCCCATTACTCTGGATCACTGGAGGAACTGAGGACAGGGAATAACAACGGCCTCACGTCTCACTCTAAATGAACTATACCAAAGATTCTTTACATGCTTACCATTTTATTTGATTTTATTTGGTTGGATAAGCTTGACTCACCATACACGTTAAGGTTAAAGATCCTGTCCTCCTCACCAGCCTTGTTACTGGCCACGCATGTGTATTTGCCGCTATCTGTCGTCTGGGTGGCTGTTAGTGTGAGTGTACTCCCATCAGGGCTGATTCTGCGCACACATAACAAACAGAAACAATATCGTTTAGCCATATTGCCATGAATTTAATAAGTTGCATCAGGATATGATTATCAGCTGTGCAACTGCTTAGGGGGACAGATGCAACACACACATCGACACACCTGATATTCTTAAGGTCAGTCCCATTTAATGCTTTCCCATCCTTTAGCCACTGAATTGTAGGAGCTGGAGTGCCTTTTGCATGGCACACCAGCTGAACGCTATCATTCAGTAGAACACTCATCTCGCTGGGCATCTCAGATCCTGTAATGCTGGGTGGCACTAAAGCAAAAAACAAAAAAAAACAAAAAAATTAGAACCTAATTCTAAAGTTGAAGTGTGCTGGTGCTTGTGCTGTAATGAGCCTGTGCAGTATACTGAGCTGTATATTCACCCTGTATAGTGAGATGATAGCTCTTCTGTGCTTTGCCTTCAGCATTAGAGGCCAGGCAGGTGTAGGTGCCACTATCGGAGAGCTGTGAGCGAGCAATCTGAAGCTTACCACCTCCTGACAGGATGTGCATCTCCAGAGATTCAGAATTCTCTAGAAAATAAGAGTTGAGACAGGAGCATTGGGGCAGTCAGACAAGTGAAATAATAATTGGCCACTTCTGACCTTTATGGAAACTGTAACATCAAAAGAAAGGTCTCAGAAGACACTCTTACCAATTACTCTGCCATTCTTTAGCCAGGTGAGACTGGGATATGGGATGCCCGAGGCATCACAGGCAAAGGTTACTGGATTACTGATGGTCTCCACAACATGTTCCTCTGCTGGGCCATCGATACTTGGAGGCACTGGTCACATAAATCACATAAACAGCATAGAAGCATAATTCAACAGCTTTTCTTTAAAATGCTGACATTTAGCAACACACCAAGAATTCACAGAGGTACAGTCCTGTGCAAAAGTCCTGGACCCGACCCATTTCTTCATATTTTGCTTCCAATAAGACATGCTTTCTTCTATTGTTAGTGCAGTCTTAAGGGATAGTTCTCCAGGCTTCCTGAACGACTGTTTTGTCTGAGTCCAGTTGCTGTACCTGAGCAGTTTCAGAGGAATGTTTTTGTCTGTTAAACCACACAGTGACGTATAAATCATAATGACCTATGAAACATAAAAAAAATGATCTAACTTAAGACATGAACCAGTGAGAAACAGGTGCAGATGATGGCAGATGATCAGGACGGTGATTAGTATACTGGTGACGCTGAATGCTGAATGGTTGGAACAGACGAGAGGGGAAATGGGGTTGCTGTTAAAAGTTAGGCACTTTGCAGCCTCTCAAGGTAAAACATTTGTTCCCCTTAATTGAACTGAATTGAATTGAATTGAATTGAGGGCATTGGGGGCTCAGTGGCTCAAATTCCGACCCCATTCCCAAAACTAGGTGCCGGTGCCAAGCCCAGATGAAATGGGACGGTTGCATCAGGAAGATCAGCCGAAAGACCAACAACATTTCATTAATATGAAGAAATTCTGAAGATCTGTGGCTCAAGACTTTTGCACAGTACTGTATTAGGAAACAAAAATCTTTTCTAACCATAGATGTTAAGATGGAAGTTCTTGTCCACTTGACCCGCTACGTTGCTAGCCTTGCAGACGTACAGGCCGGTATCAGACACCTGAAACACAGAGTACAAAATTCCAGCATAAATATCTTACGTGATCATGTTTCGGTTCTCCCTCACACTAAAAGTCGTATCCACACACCTCCGTTCCTTTAATTTCCAGAGCCTGTCCATCAGCAAGGATGTGAAGGTTGGAGGACTCAGTGACGGGACGTCCGTTCTTGTACCAGGTGATTGTGGGAGGGGGGATGGCGTTGGACTGACACTCCAGAGTGACCGAGTTCCCCACACGCACACTGATCGTGACAGGAGAGTCGCCAGAGCTGTCTCTGATGCTGGGAGGAACTTAATGAGCGAAGAAGAAAAAGAAAAAAAATCACCTTTAATAATATTAGAATACGATTAAAACATTTTGTTGCATACGCCCACGTGTGCACACTGACCAAAAACTGTGAGGTAGATGATCTTATGTGTTTCTCCCGCGGGGTTGATTGCCACACAGGTGAACCTCCCACCATCAGACATTTTAGCTTTGAGAATCTGTAATGTACGACCGCCTGGAAAAAAAAAACGTCCAGGAAGTTATTATGAATAATACATACTGTATGTATCGATGTGTATGAACAGATATATTGTGTTTCAGTGTACATTTATATATGTATACCTGGCATGATCAGAGCATTGCTGCTGGCCTGGACAGGTTTCCTGTCTTTCAGCCAGCTGAGAGTAGGAGGAGGGAAACCGGTGGCCTCGCAGCTCAGAGAGACAAAATTGTTCATTACCACTGTGGCGTTCTCCTCATTTACACCCACTATGGAGGGAGGGACTAGAGCACACAGCAACACATCACAACAATAAGCTCGCTTTTAATCAGAAAGCTTACAGTATATAATGATATCTTTTTAATGCATTCTTGCCAATTTTACAGTAAAATACCTTCTGTAACATGATGAAACACAACTGGTTTAAAAATAAATGAATAAATAAATAAATAAATAAAAAACTTTACCATGCACATTGAGACTGAAGTATTTCTCAGCACTTCCAGCCACATTTTCAGCCACACACACATAGCGCCCAGTGTCGGTCACCTGCGCATTCAAGATCTAAAACACACACACAAACACACACACACAAATAGTCTTCATTCTTAATAATCTTTAACACTATAATACAGTCGGACAAAACATGGTATTGCTGCTAAAAAGTGCCTCACCTGGGTAAGAAAAGTGAACTTTCATATAGGATCATATAACACCATTTTTCATAATACTTAATGGTAAAAGACATACAACGCTGAAAAAAAGTGTCTTATTCTAAAATGCTTAATTATTAAGATATTGCAAGTTGAGTTTGACATGGTTACGGACACTACGTTTTTTTGCTTTTTAAGCTCTTACCAAAAACTATTTAAGCAACAATTTTTACAGGTCATATGCTTCTAGAAGCTTACACCAATTTTAGCATTAAGACCAAATTTAGTAATAAGAAATATTATATAAATAATTTGCATTTTTAATTATTGTTTGAAGCAAAGAGTATAACACTGAAAAATATCCATCTTTGGGGCACATACAGTATGAAATCATCTGTCCAAAACAGCCGAAGTTAGGAACTTTATGAAACTAGGAACTTTATGTTGCATGAACTTCAGAAGTAGATTCGTTGCCACACACATTTTCTGTATTATGACATAAAAAAATTAAAACAACACCAAAGTGCTGCAGATGGGCCATGAGAGGTCAATTATAACAAATTATTTCTTTAATATAATTTTCAATTTTACAACTAAGCTTAAAACCGCCAGATTAATTATTTATGTGTAATTAAAAATTAGGAATGGGAATCACCAGATGATATTATATATATTATATATTATTATATATTATATGATGATATTATTATGATATATCGGTGCCGATTCAATTAAAATTGCAATTCTATAAATATAACAATTTATAAATATCCCGTTCCCTTTTTCTTCTGATTTTGTTCAATTCTAAAACTAACTTCAAATACAAGAGTTTAACCTTTAACTGAGCAGCACATGTCTCTGTCATCCATCATAATTATTATTTCTAGACAAACTTAGAAAATAATTCACTCCTTTCACACGGGATGAAAATGTGTAAATAGTTCAGAGTGCGCCACCTGTGGGATTATTAAGAAACAGTGGCGTTTTACGGCCTCAAATCTCACCGCTCACGGCCAATCAAACCGAAATCCAGATGAATTCTGCTTACTGGCCGATCGACCAGTTCATCTCTATTATAAATGTAAATATAGCTTTTAAAAAAATGGCTACAAAGTTTGGTTGAACTCCCTGAGAGATACGGAGGCTTAAAGCTTTTGCTCCTTACATTTACATAGAAATACAAAACATAAAGACCCAAAGCCTTGTATTGAGTTTTACAAACTGAGATATCTATTTCCATTTAAATTTGTGACATGAAATCTCTTGATTCTCTCTGCGTGTGTCTCACCTGCAGCGTCCTGCCGCTCGACAGCAGAGCGTGTGTTCTGTCTGGATTTAAAAGCAGGCCATCTTTCAGCCATCTGATTTTGGGAGTAGGGCTTCCATCCACGTGGCACTCCAGCAGCGTGGACTTGTTCACCAGCACCGTCACGTCATCAGGGACGTCTCTGTCAGCTCCACGGATAGACGGAGGCACTGTATGAAGAAACACACACACACACACACACACACACACACACACACGTTGTAATGACTAATTATGTTAATGTTAACATCCAGCAAATAAACAGAGCTTCCACATTCTGAACTTCGCTACGTACACAGGACTCTAACATCATACTGCACTGAGTCTTCTCCAGCCTCGTTAACGGCCACGCACGTATACCTTCCAGAGTCCTCGGTCTGAGCTCGGGGGATCTGTAGCACTCTTCCTCCTATGCACGGAACACAGAAATTACACACGTCAGCATTTTAAGTCAATGTTACCAATGCGGTCAACGGTATCAAAGTGTTAGACTAAATATATCCACGGAGCACATGGAGAGTGTAGTGCAGTGTACTCACCGGGTAGGATGAGCACTCTGCTGCTGGAGCTGAGCGGCTGTCCATCTTTGTACCAGGTGAGAGTGGGAGGCGGGACGGCGTTGGACTCACAGTACAGAGAGATGGGATTATTCAGAATGACATCCTTCACCTCACCAGCGGAGGCGAGACCAGAGCCAGACACGCCATTCCTCTGGAAACTAGGGGGAACTGATGAGAAAAGAGACGCATCGTCATATACTACTCATAAATTCACAGATCCTCAACAGACATGAGAGTGAAAAAGTGATTGCCCCCTTCCTGATTTTTTGAAGTTTTTTTTAAATATTTGGCACACTTTGGCAGAAAAAGTATTCCCCCCCCCCCCCAAATCTAAAAACTGGTTGTGCTACAGTACTTGGTGACAACAAATGCAATCAGGGACTTTTCAGACAGGTTCTATTTAAGTATATTCTTGATTCAACAGGTCTGGCAGTAATCGGGCAAGTGAAATTTTATCTTTTTTTTTTTTTTTTTTTAATCACAGTTTATTAATGATTGAGCAAAGGGGGCAATTACTTTTTCACACAAGGCCAGGTAGGTTTGGATGCCTTTTTCCCTTGATAAGTGAAATCATCATTTAAAAACTGCATTTTTTTTATTCACTCAGGTGTAATAGTAAAATTTGTTTCTTTGATGATTTCAATCATTTAAATATGACAAATATGCAAAAAAAAAAAAAAAATCCTTGCAATTTCATGGCACTGTATATACATACTTGGATTTTTACCAACAGCGTACTGTAGTTGTTTGCTCATGTTAGCAGGAACCCATGCATTAACCTCTATGACAAGAAAGCTGAATAAAAATAATAATACTCCAGCCACTAGAGGGAACCATACTCCTATTATAATGCGTTAAGTTAATTTGGGAACTCGATGCACCAGGGTGTTGGGAGTAAAGAAAATCTAAAGTGTTTAGCGCCCAGTTCACCTTGTATATTTACATCAAAGTCCTTTTCGTCCTCGCCCGCGATGTTGCTAGCGACGCAGGTGTACCGTCCCGTATCAGACACTTGAGCCTGCTTTATCTGAACTATTCGGCCGTTAGGCGTCACTGTAATGCGTCCATTTGTCTTAAGGATCTAAAAAGCAACAGAAGAAAAAAAAAACATCTAATTGCTAAACAGTACTCCTTTTCGTTTTGTAATGAGCGAGAGTGGGTGTGTTTGAGTGTCTGACCTGGCCGTCCTTGTACCAGTGTAGAGTAGGGATTGGGATCGCCTGGGCTTCACACTCGAGTGTCAGTGTGTTGTTGACTTTAATTTTGATCTCTTTTGGAGCAAAGCCTTCTCCTTGGATGTTGTCCTTACTGATAACCGGGGGTACTTTAGGAAGAAAAGACACACACTGTTTAAATCACACAGGAGCACCCTGGTCAAAACACCTGAACCTTAACTTCCTATACTCACTGTAAACTTTGACCTCGTAGTTCTTCAGTGTTTCCCCTGCCTCGTTGGTGGCCACACACGTGTATCTCCCAGCATCCTCTTCTTGCGCATTCAGGATCTGAAGCGTGCGTCCACCTACAGGGAAAATCAACAGCATTTATGTCAATATTAATAACAAATATTCAACATTAGTAAAAGAAAAGCTACAGTACATGGTAGTTTTTTTTAGTCCTTGTTCAATGCACCATTAATTCTTTGTGAAAGTAGAGTACAGTGGAGTGAGTACAGACGTGCAGTGTTGTTGGGATCTGGTACCTGGCAGTACACGGACGTTGCGGCTGGACTCGAAAGGTGTGCCGTCTTTGAGCCAGGTGATGATGGCCGGGGGGTACGACTGAGCCTCACACACCAGAGATGTGGGGCTGTTCAGAGTCACAGTCACCTCCTCAGAAGATCCCTCAGGCCCAGAGCCAGCGATAATTGGAGTAACTGTGAGACAAACAATTACACAAGTACACGTTTAAGCAGCCTGGAAAAGCATTTATGTATTAAAATTTGGACATACAATGTATATGAAGGGCATTCAAGTCAAATGATCTGCCTGTCCGTGAATGAGACGATTTGGTGCCCATTGCAGTTGTTCCTGTGAACATTAAGCGAGTGGAACGACTGATCTGTGAAAACCGGCCAATTTTCAGAAGTGATGAGTTATTGTCCATTACATTCCCCGTACAGTCCTGACCTCATCTCATGTCATTTACACATGTTGGGGCCATTAACAGAGTTCCTGGGAGTCCAGCATTTTAGATTAGGGAATGATTGGGATCATCAAACAAATACATTATTACTATTACACAAGATACAAAGATAACCTAAGTAAATACAAAATGTAGGTTTTAAATGATGATTTCATTTTTTAAAGGGAAAAGGCCATCCAGACCTACCTGGCCCTATGTGAAAAGGGTATTGCCCCCTTGCTCAATCATGAATAAACTGTGATTTTTGGAAAGCTAAGTTAAATTTCACTTGCCACACCCAGGCCCGATTACTGCCAGACCTGTCGAATCAAGAAACTACTTAAACAGACCCTGTCTGACAAGTCAGGCATGTCTGTGGCACCTGGGAGTTATTGCCCATTACATTCCCTGTACAGCCCTGACCTCATCTCAAGTCATTTACACATGTTAGGGTTATTAACGGAGTTCCTGGGAGGCCAGCGTTTCAGACGTGAAGCATGAAGTCTGATCATGGCTGCGGCCTACTATGGAAAGTTTCTACCTTGATGGTATCCAAGCACTAGTGGAATGCTGGGATGAGTGTATTAGTGTAGCAGGGGATTATATAGAGAAATAAAGTTTAATAAGAGAAACAAATCCTCTCGTAACTGTGTTCTGTTACGAACAAACAAAAGTCCCGGTTTGACTTGAACGGCAATCGTATAGTTCTAAAAATGACTGAACTGTGTTTAACACGATTAAAAAAATAGTAGTGTTAGATTAAATTTGGTATTATGGTTGGTAAATTTATAAAAACATGTGTCTTTAGACAAAAACATAGACATTCACTTATGTCTTATATTACAAACACATGAGGCAGCATGATAAATGGCACTAAAGTTACATGTTTCGTCGTTTACAGTTAATCAGTAACACAACTGAAATATGAGTTTATTTGGTAGAGCTGCTAAATATAAACTAGACAAACACACACAGACATACCCAGGACGTTGAGATTGTAGTGTGCGCTCCTGTCTCCGGCACTGTTGGAGGCCAGACAGCTGTACCTGCCCGTGTCGAGCACTTGTGCATTGTTAATATAAAGGAAGCGCCCGTGTGACATCACTTCCAGCCGCTCCTCACCCAACACCGGCTGACCGTCCTTTAACCAGGTGATCTCAGGCACTGGGTTCCCTAGGCAGCACCAAAGTACCAAAGTTATTCAATATCAGATCTTCAGCATTTCTAAGGGTGAATATGTATGTTAAAAATGGTGTCTGTGTATTTGTAGTGTGGTGTGTGAGTATGACATACCGGTGACCTCACAGCTCAGGGTGATGTTTTGTCCCTCCTTTACCCTCACATCCTGTATCCCACCCTCATTCACAATGCTTGGAGGAACTGATGAGAAAGAAACAGACAAAGGTTTTTAAAAGGGTTCAAAATAAAGGTTGGTGTCTTCCAAGTAAAGGTACTAGACATGTGGTGTGTACTGTTACCCAATACATCCAGGTCAAAGTTCTTCCTGTCTTCTCCAGCAGTGTTGGATGCAATACAGCTGTACCTTCCAGCATCCTCCGCCGTGGCATGCATCAAACGCAGACTCCGCCCACCTGAGACAAAAACAAACATGTCATCTTCTGTCCTTCGACAATGGCATGAAAGACATTCCAGCATCTATACTATATTATTTTAAAGACCATAGATGATGCTTAGTAGGATTTTTCAGAGAAACAAGCTCTTGGCAGAATTCTGGTTGAATATTTGATTAGTTGTTAGTGTTAGATTAAAAAAATAGTAGTGTTAGATTAAATTTGGTATTATGGTTGGTTTCCAGACACAGACCTGATTTTAAGCACACTACACACATTTTCATTAGAGTGAAGGCTCCAAAAGCTAAACATTAGCCTGCTTTATCCATTCCAAAACCAGATTTGATGTGTATTTTGGGTCAATGCCTTCTTGGAACAATCAATTTTGTCCAAATTTCAACCGTCAAGCTGATGATTGAAGGTTCTGCTGAAGAGATCTAAGGTCCTTTCCTCCTTCTTTATTATTCCCTCCATCTTGCACCATGCACCATTTCCACTGGCAGCAAAACAGCCCCAAGGCATGATGCCACCACCACCATGCTTAACACATACTGGTACAGGTACAGTGTTCTTGGGGTTGAATGCCTCACCTTTATTTCTCTGAATATAGCTCTGGTGAAAACTTGCCTCTGCGAACTTTAGTCAAGCTTGACTGGGGGTTTTGGACCAGGGGCTGCTTTCTTGGTTGGTAGCCGTTCATTCCTCAGTGATATTAAAATCAGGGCAAGCCTGTGCCTTGCTGGTTCCTCGGTTGTTTCTGATCATCTGAACCAGTTTCCTCTCAACTGAGGGTGACAGTTTGGGTCTTCTTGACAAAGTGGCTAGACTTAGGTATAATTGTGAGAACCGATCTTGGAATCTCACTCACTCACGCACTCGTTGTCTATACCGCTTTATCCTGTATCGTGGGGGGCCTGGAGCCTATCCCAGGAGGCATAGGGCACGAGCCGGGGTACACCCTGGACAGGGTGCCAATCCATCACAGGGCACACACATACACTCACTCACACACATACTCACACACTACGGGCAATTTGGGAACACCAATTAACCTAACCTGCATGTCTTTGGACTGTGGGAGGAAACCAGAGTACAGTACCCAGAGGAAACCCACCAAGCACAGGGAGAACATGCAAACTCCATGCACACAGAGACGGGAATCGAACCTGGCCGGGAATCGAACCCAGACCCTGGAGGTGCAAGGCGACAGTGCTAAACACTACACCACCGTGCCGCCCATCTTGGCCTCTAAAAGACATTGGTGACTTAAGTGTGTGTTGAAGTTACATTGGTGTAACTCTAACATACTCTTTCTCAGCTGAACTAAGCTCCTCGAACCTTTCCATTGTACTGTGTGTTGGTTAATCCATTGATTGATGTCAAACGAACATTTTTTATGTTGCACAGAGGAGCTACCAGCTGTAGTCGGTCATCATTACTAACAGAAAGTTCAGAGGTCTTGGGCTTGGGCCAGATCATTAATTCAGTGTTGACATGAGTGTCTTGAAAATATCTTTTAATTTTTTTTGCCAACACTATATTAATGACCTACTGTAAGTGGGTGAATGTATTTTGATTTCAGAAGGCCCTAAATAATTAAAACTTGTCCTGGGCTTTTCTTCTATTTAAGATGCATGTTGTTCAATTATTTTGCCTCAGAAAAAAAAGACAAGTTTAAATAACTAATTAAAAGCCCATTATTGGCATGATATTATGTTGTTGGTCTTTCGGCAGCTCCCCTTGAGGACACCAGATGCCCTTCCTGACGCAACCCTCCCATTTTACCTGGGCTTGAGACCAGCACTGCATCCAGTGGCATAATATTATGTGTTTATAGCGAGACAATGAAATGAGTGAATGTTTCAATTCCAAGCAATCAATTGTTTAAATCAGTAAGAATAATGAACCCAAGATGTACAAGAAAAGCTGCACTTGAATTCAATATGGACACTGGATTCACATGGCACTGACGAATTTAACCCAAATCTTGAAGGTATGTCTCCGTTGAATAAATTCTTTTTACAGGACTTAGTCACGCCCTGTTTAAGTCTGTCTCAGAAAAACAACCCACATCAATGTCCTGATTGTGTCATTGAATATGGACGAGGTTGACAAGACAGCTGTTTAAACAAGCAGTTCAACCTAATCACTCTCACTTTAAAATGAGCAATTATCAGCTTAAAGGAGGATCAGCTGAGAACACAAGCTCAGCAAAGCTCATGTGATGTGTCTGCGTATATACTGTATATGCTAAGTCCAGGGCTTTGAAGCCTGACTGTCTGCATCTGTGCGGATGTCTGGATCAACACAGAGCCTTGATTGCAGATTTCCTACCTGTTCCAAACATAATAACTCCTGCACCACTGTTTGTCTTTTCAGCGCTCCTTTTTATACTGTTGAATTTGGCCTCGTGTAAAGACACTCTCGTTCCAAGATGTGATGTATGATTTATAGTGTCTGGCCCGCCTCTGACTGAGAACTAGCACATGGACGCCACAAATGAGCTTAAAAGAAGTAGACGCTGAGAAACTGATACTGATACCTGAGATGACCCGGACAGAGCCGGACATGCTGATCGGACGGCCATCTTTCAACCAGGTTATGACAGGTAGGGGGATGCCAGACGCTTCGCACACGAGGGCCACTGGATTCCTCACGACCACCGTTATGTTCTCGGTCCCGTGTGTGTTTCTGCTAATGCTTGCTGGAACTACAAACACATATACAAAGAAAGAAAATACAGTTATGAGTCTGTTATAGTTAATCAGTGCATGTATAGGTAAAGCAAACAGCTTAAACGACGGTTACTCAGAACTTGCTGCAAAGCAAGAATAAATCTAAGAATTTAAAACTATAACTATAAATGTAAAAAAAAAGTGCAGTTTTTCTACAAATCTATTTTTTAAGTATTGTGATAAACAACATAGCATTGTCGCCTTGCATCTCCAAGGTCCAGGTTCAACTCCTGCCTTGGAGTCTGTGTGCATGGAGTTTGCATGTTCTTCATGTGCTTGGTGGGTTTCCTCTAGGTTCTCCGGTTTCCTTCCACAGTCCAAAGACACACAGGTTAGGCTAACTGGCGTTCCGAAAACGCCCCTCGTGTGTGAATATGTGCTTGAATGCTGAGTGGAGGTCGTACCATGATTGTAAAATGGAAAAAAATACAATGATAATCACCACTGGCCTCTGCGGTCCCTAGTTGGACTACAGAGGTTCCTGGATGGATGGATGGATGGATACACGACATGGGGTTAGTCTATGCTTCTAGGGAATTACTACAGCTTGTTCGTCTCACCATGGACAGTGACGTCATGCTTGTTCTCATCCTGTCCGGCCACATTGACGGCGATGCAGGTGTACCGGCCAGTGTGGACCACCTGAGCGTCTCTGATGCGGAGGAGTCGGCCATCGCTGAGGATCTGAACCCCAGAGCCGGTTCCCAAAGGTCTGCCATCTTTCAGCCAGGTGATGGCAGGTCTGGGCACGCCGTCAGCCTCGCACTGCAGGGTGACGTCTCCTCCCCGCACCACCGTCACGTCACCTTTCCCACTGCCTGACGGGCTGATGGTGGGACGAACTAAGGGAAAGGGAAATGAAAGCAATGTGGACATGTACTCCTGATTATGAGTAGTTTGTTCAGTCTATTGTTGTGCAGGTAAGAAGGTACCATAGATTTGCAGGGTGTACTCCTTGACAGCAGTGCCGGTGACGCTGGAGGCTTGGCAGGTGTAGGACGCCGCATCGGCCCTCTCCGCACTGGTGATCTGCAGCTGACGTCCTCCGGACAACACGCGCACACGTGAATCTGCCTGTAGTTCTGAACCTACATACAGTATGTAAATTATTTGCATAGATAATTAAGACTTAAGGAAAGGATGATGATGATGATTATGATGATGATGATCTTACCATTTTTCTTCCACGCTAGACTTGGAGGAGGGATCCCACTCGACTCACAGACCAGAGTGATAAGGCTGCCCACTGTCACCGTCAGAGGAGTGACTTCATCAGAGCCACGGATACTCGGGGGGACTGAGCGGGAAAAACAAAAATCAATGTTAGTGCATCCATAATACCAACTTTAAATGACTCCCCATCAAATCATCTTAAATACAAACACATGGTGCCATCTAAACCTCTCAACTGTGTGTGTTAATCACATTAACTCTTTAAAATCGACTTACCCCAAACATTAAGATTGTAGTACTTCTCTGTTTTTCCTGCCACGTTGGTGGCCTCGCAAGTGTACCTCCCCGTGTCCTGTATCTGAGCGCTCGTAATCTGCAGCACAAAGTAGTCATCATTCAATAGTAAACATAACGTTTAAAGAAATAACACGTGCTACATATAAGGTGACTTTTAGCCTTTTAGTCTAGGAGCTTGTTTCACACCTGTAGTACACTACCATCCTGGGACACGCTCAGTCCCGGCCTCCTGTAGAGCGGACGTCCATCTTTGCGCCAGCTTAGAGTGGGAGGCGGAATGGCGTCACTCTGGCAACGCAGCTCCACTGAACGGCCAATCAGGACTGTGCTGTTCACTTCTTCGCCCATGATATTAGGGGGTACTAAAGCGAATACAGCCACATTAAAAACATGAGGGTGAGTCAAAAATTATCCGCACTCTGGTTATATGCATTAACACCTCTGTTAAGGAGAAGAAGAAGAAGAAGAAGAAGAAGGAGTAGGATGAGGAGCTCACCGTAGACATGCAGATCATACTCTTTCTGCTGCTCTCCACCTGCATTCACCGCCACACAGGTGTAATGACCTGCATCGCTCACCTGAGCACTCCTGAAAGACAGCATCCTGCCTCCGGCCAATAGCTACACACACACACACACACAAACACAGAAAGAGTCAAATAATCACAAACACAAATCCGTGGTCCCTGGAGGTAACCCTAAGCAGAACCCTGTTCTGCATAAACTGATGCATTGAGCTCTGATTTAATGGTGGGACATCAAAGCCTATTTTAGCTCCATTAGGATTAAAGGCTTGTAAAGCCATCATGGAAAACTGATCGTTCTCTGGAGTTTCCATTTCCTGTCATGTTGTGTGTTACACCACTTGAAAGCTAGGCTTGTGGCCCTTAGCCACATTCCCAATACTCTAACCAGTCTTATAGAAGGGTATTGGGAATGTGTACTTATTTACCTGGATGCCGTTGGAGGAGCTGGAGACCGGGCTGCCCTCTTTCAGCCACGTGAGACTGGGCGCTGGCAGACCTGAGGCTTCACACTCCAGCTTGATAGGATCATTCACTACCACTGTCACCATGCCACCTTTACTGGAGATGGAGGGTGGCACTGAAATGGTAGAAGAGAACCATGAGAGGAAAATGTGAATACTGTATGTGCAGCACAATCCATATACAGGGCTGGCTTTTTGTCCACCCACAAACCCATCTCATACCCACCGTAAACCTGTAGGCTGAGTGTGAGTTCCGCCGTGCCGGCCACGTTGACCGCCACGCACTTGTAGACTCCGGCGTCTGACACCTGAGCGCGATCGATCTCCAGCACTTGGCCTCGGTTCAGGATGCTCACTCCTGCTGCACTGGTCAGCGGCCGGCTGTCCTTATACCATGTCATAGCTGCAGATGGCAGGAACACCAACGTCACCATCACTGTGAACACTTTTCTTACTTACTCTTAACCCCTAAAGGCCAGCTGATGCTATAATCTAATATAATTAACCTGGAACTGGACTTCCTGTGGCTTTACACTGCATCTGGATTTGGTATCCTGCCAGGATGGTTTGATTGACCGTCTCTCCAGCAAACTGGATGACAGGGGGTTCTGTGGAAAAGCAAAACAATCAGATCTAAAACATGTAATTATCGGCTGTTAATAGTTTATGAATCTCTATAATATATATACCATGCACACTGAGGCGAATGTTCTGCTGGGCCTCCCCTGCAGCGTTGGTTGCCACGCACGTGTATTTGCCTGCATCCTCTACTCTGGCTTCCTTAATGTGTAAAACTTTTCCTCCAGATTCCAGCTTTATTACAGAGACAGAGAGAGAAAGAGAGAGAGAGACAGACAGACAGAGAGAGAGAGAGAGAGAGAGAGGACTGTCTGATAGCGTATACAGATTATGCAAATGTGGGTAAAATCCTGTATACAAACATAGTCCAAACCCTGTGTGAAGACAAAGCATCCTCGTACCTTAAGCAATCCCTGAGTGGCATCAACAGGGCGCCCATCTTTGAGCCAGGTAATGCTGGGAGCTGGGACGCCGCTGACCACACACTGGAGGCTTACGGGATTGTGAAGCACCACTGACCGCTCAGCAGCACCGGTAGAACGGATCGATGGTGGAACTAAGAAAGACAAACATAATTAACCTGCATACAAGAACAGAACTCAAATTGCACTTGGATGATGTGAAGTTTCGTCCTTTTTTTTTTCCTGAAAGTAGTTTTGCTGAAAATAGATTTGATGTATAATTACCTCTACTTGTAAACTTTCCATTAGACAGCAGTAAGCAAAACACAAAAATGAACACAAGACATTAAACACAAAGTCCTGGGTAAAATCCATCACAATCATTTTTTTTCTGTTCTTACCATGGACTTCTACTTTAAAATCTCTTTCTTGCTCTCCTGCTTCGTTCGAGGCCACACACTGGAACAGGGCCGTGTCTGAGACCTGGGCACGTGAGATGACCAGACGATGACCTTTCGCCAAAATTCTCACCCCTTCTCCCTGCTTTACTGGCTCGCTGTCTTTAAACCACCTTTAGTGAGGGAAGTCACACAGACGAAGTGAACCAAATAGAAAAGATGAGCTGAGACCTTTTGTGGTATTTGGTGCACATGAGAATGTGTGTCATTAGTTTATGAATAAAAAACTTAATGCAAAGTATTGATGGGTTTTATATATACTGTATGGATGTCTCAGACAGAGCAAAAACTTTAGGTTTGGGGTTTCACAAGTTACACTTATTCACTCATCGTCTATACTGCTTTATCCCGTATACTGGGTTGCTGCAGGCCTGGAGCCTATTCCGGGAGACTTAGGGCAAGAGGCAGAGTACACCTTAGACGGGGTGCCAATCCGTTGTAGGGTGCACACACACACATACATGTTCAATCACACATTTGGGAACGCCAATTCGCCCAATCTGCATGACTTTGGACTGTGGGAGGAAACTGGAAAACCCAGAGGAAACCCACCAAACTCGGGGAGAACATGAAAACTTCATGCACACAGACCCAAGGCGGGAATCGAACCCGGACCCTGGAGGTGCAAGGCGATGGTGCTAACCATCCAATCCCACTAGCAAATACAAATAGCAATCTGTGCATGTACATACTGTATGTGTGTGCTTACGTGATGGTTGGTGTAGGAGTACCAGTGGCATGGCACTCAAGTTCAAGAACATTATTAATGATGACAGTAGCATCAGTAACCTTATCTGCCCCGTCCACTGTGGGTGGCACTGAAACACAGGAAAAGAATAATCACAAATTCAATAAACTTCCTCAGACTTAGTTTCAAGTTTCTATATTTTCCAGATTTTTTTATGCAGTAGAATACTTCTAATTCAGTTTCTATCAACCACACTTCATTGATGCAACACAAATCTGGACTGACGATCAGTACACAGGTTGCAAAGTCTTTAAAAGGGTGCAGTAGGGTTCAACTATTTCACAGTCAGTATGATAATGTGATGTACGGTTGGAGTTCAAGTCCAAACGGTACCTGTATTGAAATTTGAGATTCTTTGCCTTGGTAAAACAAAAAAAAAAATTAAATAGGGAAAACTGAGGCTGAGGTGGCTTGGAGACCCTGCAGTCACTCCATGAACATTCAGCAAGGCTCATCATTCTCACCAAATCTGTCTACGAGAACTGTATACACAATCATTCGCCAACACATACAGGCACATTACAGGAGCTCGGCTGAGAGTCATTTCCATATGTTTGGCCAATTAAAGGTGTTCCTGGGAGGCCAGCGTGAAGCAGGCAGTCCAATGAAAACTCTCTACCTTGATGGTATCTAAGCACTAGTGAAATTCTGGGGTAAGTGCATAAGTGTAGCAGGGGTCCCATAACTGCATTCTGTTATTCTGCACAATCAAAAGTCCTGGATTGATTTGAACACCCTCCGTAAAAATAAAGGGTCGGAAACGGTTAAAAAAAAAATCAGACAGGTCATTAACATTCGGCCTAATTTATGGACATAAGCTTCATATCCGTTTTCTCAAACATGCACTGCAGTGACGAGGCCAAATCTAAGAAACACCGGCTTTGACTCTTAGAGCTGATTTCTGGAAAGTGATGTAATGCCTCAGATGAAAAATTACACCACAACAGACCTGCCAAGACTGATGGAGAATAATGCACAGTCCAGCTGGAGCAGGGAGCGTTTCCTATACATACGTACTGTAGTTCTTTCACAAATGACTTATATGAAGGACAGATGTGAAACGGGTGGAACAAGAGGGGGCGTCTAAGGATGTCAGTTAAAACTGGAGAGTTAAAACACATGTTCCCAATCATTCTCTTTTTGTGCATTTTTGAATGACAGCGCAGACTCTCATGAAAAAAAAAAATGCATACCTAAAACGCCGACATCGTACTTGATCTCCATCTCCCCTGCAATGCTGGTTGCTACGCAGACATACAGGCCAGAATCGGAAGGTAGTGCATTGGCGATCTCCATCTTGCGACCCTGTTCGAGAATCCGCAGGTTTTCTCCAGCTTTAACAGGAGATCCGTCCTTTATCCAGGTCAGCGAGGGCGGAGGATGACCAGCTGCATCGCACTCCAGCACCAGAGTTTTACCGACTGCTACTGTCTTCTCCAACGGTCCATCTACACCTCCGGAAATGGAGGGAGGAACTATAGGAGGAAAAAAATGTCTCACTGTTTTATATACTGTATGGGTTCATATGAAAATTAGGAATGAATGTCAAGTTATGTGATGAAAATATGTTAGTACAGAAACAGAAAATAAAGCAAAAGCTTACCGTAGACATCCAGCTCATAAGCCTTGTCGGCCGTTCCAGCCACGCTGGTGACCCTGCAGATGTAGTGTCCACCATCTGAGACCTGCACTCGAGAGATCTTTAGGAAGTGACCACGGTCTACATACTGTGTCTGCCTGCTGGACAAAATTGTTTCTCCGTTCTTATACCAGGTGATGGCGGGGAGGGGCACACCGCGCACCTCACACTCTAGAGTGACTGGGTTATGCAGAAGAGCCGTTACTTCTGAGGTCACGTTCCCTCCCTTTATACTGGGTGGTACTATGAGGAAAAGAGAAGATCAGAATTATACCAGATACCAGAATTCCAGAATAACACTTAGCATTTGTTTGGCCCAACATTGGTTATCTTCAGTTAATAGTAAACTGAAAAGTGGCAAAACCATTCACTCCCATCCATGTTAGCATTTATGGCTGAAACACCCCTTAAATGCCAACCCTGTGATGCTAGTGATCTGTGGCCTCATTCCTCCTCTTAACCTTTAAACAGGCGAAATTGCAAACAGATTCATGTTAGATAATTGATCAATTTCATTGTTCCATTAGTTGGCCACAGCTATTCGTCTTGGGGAGCCAAATTGGCCGTGCTCTCAGGGTAGGAGGAATGCCGTTATTCACTGTGCCCTATCACTAACCAATTGTGGCTTCGATGAGCTCATTTACACGCTGTCCTGCATCTAAGTGTTTAATGCATTACTAACTGAATAATAGATCTCTTTGAGGTTTTTTTTTTTTTTTTGTGAGAGTCAAAACCACAAACCGTAGACACTGAGGTTAAAGTCTCTGGACTGCTTTCCTGCAGAGTTGGTGACGCCACACTGGTAGCGCGCCTGATCTCCTAATCGGGCGCTCTTTATTTTTAACACCTGGCCATTATCCAGCACTTCGATGTTGGGATCTCCCAGAAACAACAGCCTAAAGCAAAGAAGGAAAAGTCAGAGAAGACAAAAGAGCGCAGGGTTGAGCTGGGTTGGGGGTTTCGACCGACACGCTGCAATAAGAGATTTACAGGAATTTGATGGGGCAACTCACTTCCTGTCTTTGTACCACTGGATTGTGGGAAAGGGCACACCTTTGACCTTGCACTCCAAGTTGATCTCTTGATTCAGAAGACCGTGGAGGTCACGTGACCCACCGCTTCCTATAATACTAGGAGGAACTGGCACAGAAACAAGCAAAGCTTATTATCTAGGTTCATGTACAGGCTGATAATTATTGAGATCATATGCAGTACATTGCAATTTTCAATCTCTACAATATTAGTGCTGATTATTTAAAATGTTTGGCACTGCACTACATTATTTCTTTATTCTAAGGTAACAGTGTTTAAACATCTGGCCAGTGTACCGACGGCATTCCATCAACAGGTGACTAATTACAAAAACACAGACTCACCCAGGACATCTAGATGAAAGTCCTTCTCTGTATTTCCTGCGACATTGATGGCTTTGCATGTGTAGTGGCCTGAGTCTGCTGTACCAGCCTTGAGCAATCTTAGCATCTTTCCTCTCTGCAGGATCTGCACATTACTGCTGGAAACCACCTAAATAAACCATAGCACATGATTGAACATGTGATTATACTATATTTTCATCTTTTGCAATGTTCATCTTCCATCATCATCATCATCATCATCATCATCATCATCTATACCCGAGGAGAGCGATGCAGCAATGCTTTAGTAAACTCTCCAGCTCTCTCTCTTTCCATATAATCACTCAGTGATGTGAGTCTCTGGTTTATATTGCTTTAGAGGATTGCCTTCTTGATCATTGAGTCTGACATCTGACATTTGCAGTGTCTTCACTCCTCCACTTCTACATTGAATTTCTGATTATTATGATGTTGAATGCATGGAAAAGCTCCCTGAAGAGAAGCAACACTCTTTACAGTGCAAGAGCCCAGCATCTCCATGCGCGAGAAAAGTAAGAGATGTAAGGAACCTCAGTAGTCCAACCAGGGACCGTCGAGGCCCGTGGTGATCATTGCATTTATTCCCAATTTTACAACCAAGGTAGGACCTCCGGTCAACATTCACATGCACATTAACACACTAGGGGCAATTTGGGAACGCCAATTAGTCTAATCTGCATGTCTTTGGACTGTGGGAGGAAACCGGAGTACCCAAAAGAAATCCACCAGCATGGGGAGAACATGCAAACTCCAAGCACACAGACCCTGAGACGGGAATCAAACCCAGTCCCTGGAGGTGCAAGGCGAAAGTGCTTACCACTACACCACCAACACTTCTATTAGATCTCGACACATTTCAACACTTATAACCAACTTCTTCATGTGTTGCATCGGGCCACATTGCTCCCCTTTATGAATTATTTTAGGGTACGCACCAGTACGCCATCTTTAAACCATGTGATAACTGGTGGAGGTGTGCCGGTGACATCGCACACCAAACTGGCGGGCTGGTTCATCACCACTGAGACGTTTGATGACAGGCTGCCATCGCGCACATCAGGGGGCACTGAAAAGCAGGAGGGAAACAGATGTCTTTACAGCTTTCCAGAACGGGTTAATGTATTTAATACGATCCTCGACTTAATCCCTTTGCAATGATTTATTTCTATGATCAACTTCTTATTCTTACATGTCCTATTGATTCCATAATGACTAACATGGTATTTACCGTTAACTTTGAGTTGGTACTTCTTCTCGGTGCTGCCGGCGTCGTTAGCGGCTGTGCATGTGTATTCTCCATTGTCCAGAGGTGACACCGAGGCCAGGATGAGCAGGGTGCCGTCCTCCAAGATTGACACCCCGGGTTCATTCCCTGTCAGCTCCTGACCGTTCCTAAACCACTTAATTACTGGCTGAGGAAAACCTGCGTGATCACAGAACGTACTGTAAAGCAGCACTCCAAACAGCCAGCTCTATGCTCTGCTGAAGTGTACAAGACGCTAGGTTACCTTTGGCGGGACAGGGAAATGCGATGCGCTGGTTTGCAACTCTCTCTTGAAGAGGACTGTTGAAGGGGGGTTCGGAGACCTCCACTACAGGGGGGACTATCGGACCAAACCAGAGTTATGTGCACAACAATGTTAGCTCTGCTTTTCACTTGTGCATTAATTAATATGCAGTTACAGTACAATACATTACAGTACAGTACAGACTTTATGGACAGGAAATTTTCTCAAAATTGTTAAAATGTCTTCATTCTTCATTGACTGTATGCCAAAACAATTCCATGCACCAGACTTTCTCTAGTCATGGTGTACAAGAAACATTATATATGGGATTTAGTCAATGATTATTTAAAAAAAGTGGTGTGTTATTAAAGGTAGATGTTTATACACCTCAGTATGAGTAAATACATCATAAATAAAAATATATATAATGATAAGTTCCATCTCACACAATAAAGATACACACACTCACAGTCACTGGTTGAGGTCTTTTAGTCGTATATGGTGGTGTGACAGCTATACATAAGTGCTTTTACCTATAATGATAAATACGTCAGGCATTCAAGGCAAACCGGAACTTTTGATGAAATTTCTCATGAGTGAAGGCATAAGAGCTGTACAGTGATGAGACGTTTAGCTGCAGTAAAACAGTTGAATGGGGCAAACGTTTTAAAGATGTCCGCACGTTCAATCCTGGCCAAGGTGGCTTGAAGCCCACTGCAGACGTTCCCATGAACATTCAGTGAGTGGGACACCTGATCCCTGAAAATCGACGAATAACTCATTTTGCAGAAGAGATGCGGCTGGGAGTTATTGCTATATTCCCCGTACACAGAGGTGGAAAGAGTAATAAAATTTTGGACTTAAGTAAAAGTACTGTTACTTCAGTGAACTTTTACTGAAGTACAAGTAAAGTTACCCTCACTAAAATCTACTCAAGTAAAAGTAAAAAGTAGCTCATTAAAAATGTACTCAGAGTAAAAGTTACTGAGTTACTTTTTTTTTTTAACAGCGGGGGTG
>JAOVVB010000026.1:3634078-3650164 GCA_028570985.1 Heterobranchus longifilis | reverse complement strand
GATGTCAATTCAGCAGTGAACGAAATGTAGCTGGTTTTGTCACTGAATGTACTGGTACATTCACAAGATAAGCTAGCTCAACCTTGCTTGTTGAGAATAAATCCAAAACAACTGACAACCAATCATGATGGTTAGACGACTGGGTCAGAGCAACTCCAAAACTGCAGCTCATGTGGGATGTTCCCGGTCTGCAGTGGTTGGGACTTACCAAAAGTGATCCAAGGAAGGAAAACGGTCAGCCGATAACAGGGTCATGGGTGGCCCAGGTTTACAGAGTGCATGGTCAGTCAGGATACAGCACCTCCGGAGCAGAAAGAGTTAAGAGTGGCAACTTGGTGGTGCTGCATCTCAAACCCGCAACCAGTAACCACGTCATCCACAGCCTTAACCGATTGAGCCACATGTCCAATGGGAATTAAGCATAATTACTATCAGGCATGTTGGAAGATTAATTAGCATCTAATTCAAGAATTCGACAGCAGTCCTTAGAACAATGTGGTCTTTACATGGGTTCATATGGTAACTGGACGAGGTGACACACTAACTGTGTCCTAACACTATAGCATCAACATAAACACTTATAATAACAGCATAATTTTGAGAGAATGCACAACGATTTGATATAATTATGTTAAGTCAGCTGTCTTAGACGTGTGGAAAGCTTCTGCATGGTGAGCAGTATTGTGCCTATCACGCCAGGACAGATGTTTTCTTGTTGCTGAGATGGATAATCGCTAAAAGATGTTGCGCAATGAGACAATTCTGATGACACTAAGGACACAATGTGCTCGAGAACTCGTTAAGGGAATGTAATGACACGAGGCGTAAGTGAAGCCTTTGAAATCCGTGATGGACTTGGACACATAAACGCATGTGTAAGCAATAGCGAAACAGTGAAATAGCGAAACAGTGCCTGGATTGAGACTGAATCGCTTGGATAACTGTGTGGAAAATAATGTTGTTACGGATAAACTGGGAAATGAAGTGTTTAGACACGTACGCCGATCAACCATGAAGTTAAAACCACCAGCAGGTGAAGTGAATGATGCTGATTCTCTTGGGTGGGATATATTAGGTGGTGAGTGAGCAGCAAGTTCTAAAAGTTATCGTGTTGAAGGGAGGAAAAATGGGCAAGCGTAAGGATCTGAGCCATTTTGAAAAGGTTCAAATTGTAATGGCTAGTCGTAATGGCTAGCTGGATCAGAGCATCTCCAAAACAGCAGGTCTTTGAAGTGTTCCCTGTATGCAGTGGTTAGTACCAAACGGCAACCTCCAGTACTGAAAACTGAGTCCAACTGACAAGTGACAGTAGATGCAGGTCCAAACCCTCATCCAAATCAATCCCCATAGACCCCCCATGTTAAAAAGTCCAACTTTACAACAGAAACATGTTTACCGCCTGGTACAAAAAACAGTTTTGGTCTCCATGGCTAGATTGTCCATTCATGGCAACTATATAGGGGGTGAATTTTTATGTAACTCATCAGTTAAAATTACATTATGTCATAAAGTTATGCATAATAAGAATTCAGTCACAGTGGCATTGCAGGTGCGAAAGTGCTACCTGTCTGCTACGCATCACTTTAGCTAACCAGCTAACACTGAAATCTGTGTCGTTTAACTTACCACAAGAAATGAAGGCGTTGCCACGGGATGACGTGTAAGGTATGGATGACAAAACTCGATTAAGTAATCAAGTAATCAAAATCATTGTCAAGTAATAGTAACAACATTAGCAACCTTAGGATTATAGCTATGCTAAAGCTAAGCTGGTTAGTTTGTGGTAACTAATGTAAGTAGGCAGGTTCCAACCAATAGCCTCAGTTAGTTCTACCCATTTCCCTACTTTTGGATGAATTCAGGTCAGAGCTCCCACAACTGAGCTTCAAAACCACTCTGTATGAGTCTGTCCAGTTCTCATACAGTCCATATTTAGAACTGTATGTATCAAAAGTGGTCCAAGGAAGGATAACAGGTGGACCAGTGACAGGGACATGAGCAACCAAGATTCGTTGATGAGTGTGGGGGGTGCAAAAGAAAACTTGTCTGGTCCAAACCCGCAGAAGAGCTACTGTGGCACAAATGCGTTAACATGGACCTGTGAATCTTTCAGCGTTGTGAGGAATACAGACATTATGAGCTTTTCTTTCACAAAAATAAGAATAACTTTTAAAATAACTTTGCATTATACTGAATGGATTCCACACGACTCGTTTCCACCACAGCTCATAAAATGTGTCAGCGCTCCCTGAGGTCATGTCTGACTGCTCTGGCAACATCTCTAAAAGCTTAACTGCTGACAGCAACTGTCGAAACTAAAAAAGCATAGCATGTGTTTTCACTCACCTGTAGACATCGTGTTTCATTTTGTCTGATTCGATCATAATTGTATCATCGAAGGAGATGAATGTAAAGGAGTCTGGAGCGTGGCCAGCTGATGATCCAGTATGTGTTATTACTTGGCCCTGATTCGACTAACGCATCGTAACATACATCGTAGGGTTTTTCCGCTGTTATCATTTGCCAAGCATGAAAAAGAAATCAGACATATGGTTTTCATTCTGTCTGACAAAACGCAGGCATTTCTGACTGACACATGAGTCATGATCTCAATGCTAAAGGAATTAATGTATGGAGAGTCCGAGAAGGCATCGACAGCAGTCTAACGGAAAGCTGGCGGTCTAAACGAGATAGTGAAACACTGGACACACCACTTTAGGCATCACGTCATGATTAGACCTCAGAATCATTTCTCTTTGGAAAGAAGTTTTATATGTTTTATAAATGATGATTCCATGATGGCGCACAAACAATTCAAACTCATTTGTTTGGTCACAGATGCTAGATTGTTTGACCAGGACCTGGAAGCCACAGTTATACCTTGATAGTTGTGTTGGCCAAAGATCTCTCTCTCTCTCTCTCTCTCTCACACACACACACACACACACACACACACACATGCTTTCACACGGATGTTGATATGCCAGTCGGGAGTGACCTTTCTGTAGTCATTCAGGAAACGTTTCAGAGCTACAACGTCTAGCTGGGGGACGAAGACAGAGTGTGGAAAAAATGACATAAAGTCAGAGGTTAATAGGAGAACGAATGAAAATTGTGAACAAAACAGAAATCAGAGACTGGGACGCTCTTTCTTCTTCTGCTTCCAAAAAGAAGACGTTCTCATTCTTGGTGCTCGGGGGAAAAGAAAAAAAAAACCATGCTGCATGTCACTCACCGCGCTGCACGTTTTCGGTAAAACATGTTGTTTTGAATAGGCGAGTGGTGTGAGATTAGCCGACTTACTGCCAGCTAAGGAGCTTTCTTTAATACGGACCAAATGCCTTTCCTACCTAGCAGTAAAATAAAACGTAATTAAATATAAAACATGATTGCATCTAATATCCTTGGCTTTAATGACAGTCTAGGCATTAATCTTTTTAACTGGGCCATAAAATTGTGGCCTGAAAAAGCACTTACTTTAAGGAAAAATTTCACGACCACCACCGGCGGCTTGATATTTAGCCTACAGACCAATTACTTGTTAACTTTTATACGTCGTTAAATTCACGGTGCGCAGAGTCTAACTCGGTTTATAAACAGAAACAATGTCAGGAAATGAAATAGCACGTCTTGTGGTACGAATGAGTAGAATGATATACAATTAATTTTGAGTACAACAAAATGATGCAAGATGTGGCGTCGATCCGTATCATTAGGATGCTGGCAGCAAGGCATAAAAAAAAAAATACGAGCTAGTCGGCAAGATAGATTGAAAAATAACCAGTAACAGAGATTTCAAATTTTTATTTCTTTTTAGGAAATACAAATATGATTACTTGTTCGTTGCTCCAAGCAATAAGATTATTTATTACCAAGAACAACTTACGCATTAGCTAAACTAATGCAAACCAAATGCACCAAAACTTCTATCAGAAATAATCGGCTTTAATATGGCTTCGCCATCAAGTTTTATCTTTTCAAGAGCTGTAGTTCCTCTCTCGCATCTTATTAAGCTTTGCCAGTCTGAGTGATGTAATCTCAAATAAACACTTTCACCCATCAAGCATTAAAATCATCACAGATGTTTATTCATCATTATGTTTTTTCCCTTCTTTTGAAATGATCTCCAGCTCACAGATGAACAATCACTGCTGCCGAAAAGTCAATGCACTAAATTGTTTTTTGTTTTGTTTTTTAGTTTGCAGCCTTTTCAGATTTTTCCAAAGGAAAAAAAATATAGTAGGTCATAGGTCAAATTCCTTAAGGGTCACATGATATGAAACACAAAACAGGACACTGATTGAACCAATAAGAGTGGGGCATCATTAAGGTTTTCCAAGTCAAACTGTAAAACACTGACGACCCCTGACTAGCTAGTTCTTTCTTAAACCTCTCTTACATTTATATTCTAGAAGATACAGATGACTGATCAGGCAAAAGACACATCTGTAGGTTTTGAAGGCTCTGTCAGAGTGTTTCATGATAGGACAAGCTTAAAAGGAAAATTGGCAGAAATTTCGAAATGATATGTCCAGGCTATACCCTATAACGTTACTGGAGAGGCTACCTAGATGCTAATCAACAGAATAACGTGACTCACCTTATGTAAAAAAAAAAAAAAAACGTAGATAGTTCTCTGTTAACTTTAAATGTCAATCTATCTTGTCACAGCTAGCCGGCTAATTAGGTATCTAAGTTAGCTAGCTAGTTTTTTGTTCATTTATGTTGTATGTATAGCACCTTGGTCCTGGAGGAACGTTGTTTCGTTTCACTGTGTACTAAACTGTATATGGTTGAAGTGACAATAAAAGCCTACTCGACTTGACTTGGCCTAGCAAGCTACATGAAAGTCATAGCTAACATAACATGTTTGCTCCTGAATGGCGGTACACTCGCAGACAATCCTCACCTTTGCACAATGATCAGATTTCCCAGTGATGTTGTAACGGCCTGTCACAGCAGGTTTCGCCTCATATGACATTTGATTGTAAACACACTAGAGATTACTCGTAATTAATCATTACTCAATGAAATGAACAGATTTTTAAAATGTATCAATCAATAATGTTTGTTTTGCATTCTACTTCACTGTAGCTCACACGTCTATTAACTTGTTCACCGCAAGTGGAGACATTTCCAGTTCAAAGATTGAACCTAAGAAGGTATTGACATTCTAGAGAAAAGTTTACTATGTCAGGCTGCGCATAGTTGAGCATGCGGTATTGCCAGATTTTTTTGGTCCGTTACGCCACTAGTCATTATTGCTTTTAACTATTCTGGTTGTTTAAACAGTTTGGGTTTTATTTTTTTGTCTCACACAATTAATTTGTTGGAATTGTACAGCTGAAAAAAAATGAATGCATATTGTAATAATTAATGATTAATTGATAACTAATTGTTAGTAATATCTTACTGGGTTGGACTTCGCTTGACCCATGAAAACCAGTTAGTATAAGTATAAGAGCTGTAGACTGTCTATTCAATATGATTTTTAATCATTTGATTAGGTTTGATTAAATAGCATCAAAGTTTACTGATTTATTTCTTACAGGTTTTAAAGTAGTAAAAACTACAAGTATTTAATAAAGTTAGAATTAAATGTTATGTCTTGTACGAAGCTGTAATCTTGTTTTCCAGTCCAGTAGGTGGCAGTGATGCACCAACTGCCCACAAACTGAAGAGAAGAAGTACTAATACTCACGCAAAATGCGAGTATTTGCAGAGCGGATTGTATTTCGTGTAAAAGCTGCAATTTTTCAATTATTTTTTTAAAGAAATTCATCAAATTTAGACATTTGAATGTTTTAAAGTTTACATAACCGATTAAAAAAACTAACTAATTGAATGAATGAATTTATTTAAATATTGATTAAATTACATAACTGAAAATCAGGGTCTAAAATAGTACATGAGACCCGGTGGTAGTTCGTTTAGACAGTTGAAGACACTGCGTCATGATATTTACGACCTGGATGCGTATCGAAATCGGCGCTCCAAATGACCGCGGGATACATTGGCAATAAAAACTTTAGAGATACTGATTGTTCCAGACTACAAGGTGATAAACACAATGACAACAACAAGCCTTTTTAGCATTCTGAGAACATTCACTCTAGTCATGCACAACACTATGAACGCACACACTTTGTTGCCTGTAAAGACACATAGAAGAGAGAAGACTATTTGGTTGTGCAACACCTGAGGCGCTGACATAAGCACATGTGCTGCTCTCAAATTAGGGGCCATTATGATATTCTTTGTTCGTCATTACAGAGATGAGACAGGAGAATTATACTGTACTTGGACACACTCCCGATTCTGGTTGAGGGAGAAAAAAAAAGCCTCACCCTTCAAAAATTCCTGCCTAATGGGATCATTATGGGCACGCCGAATCCACCATCCTTGTAATCTAGCTTGGGCGGGGGATTCAAAGATGACTCCAGCCACTCTGGCTTTAGTGGTGTCGAGAACAAGAAGTCCTTTAACAAGGGAATCGGCCTTAGATGTGTTTGAATGTTTTAAAGGTTAAGTGCAGTAACTATAGGGAGCTACTGTATGTAAGGTCGAACTACCCTTCTGCTCTCAATACAGCCAAGCCAGACATCAGGCATCTTTTTTTCTCTAAGAATGATACGATGACAAAGAACGAGAAAAAATAAGAAGGAAGGATCTTCCTTCCGCTCAATAAAACAACACAAGACGTGTAGACGTGCATCTTTTCTTTGGAAGACGGTACTATCTCTGACTTCCAAAACACAACATCCCTTTTTTTTGTCATCTGGCTAAAGCGTGACACGCGGGTCCATCAGGCGCCTGTTAAGATCTTCAGGAAAACTGCTACGACTCGGAAAAAGTCTTGCACAATAATGGGACTGTCAAAACATTTTCTGGCAACAGGTCTCGATTTCTTCTCGGCTTTGTTCAGGAAAAGGCCGAAAGATTAAGTGTGTATGTTTGCGTATGCATTTGCATGCATGTGTTAAGGCTACAGACGCCCACTGCTGCTCCCCCTTACTGTGCCTTAAAAAAAGCCAACAGTTGTTTGTATGTACACATAAGCAAACATGCTGGAACAGGGAATGCGCTTCACAGGAGGTACATTTACAGGCCAGGGATGGGCCGAGAGCAAGAGAGGGAGAGAGAGAGAGAGAGAGAGAGAGAAAAGACAGACAGCAGCGCTTTCAATACAACTGTGGCCACATGCTGTGAGCAGGACGTTTTAAAACCTCTCCTGTACTCCATTTCCTCTTCCAGGTCAGAGTCATCAGATCTGGCTTGAATAGCATCAGCTGCGCAGGTATTTATCAGTCTCTGTCTTGGAGAACATGAAATGTAGATTGTAGTTGTTGCTCTGTCAACAGCTCAGGAACTCGGGTGCATTAGAAAAAGAAAAATGCTAGTCGATCTGAACAAACACAAAGCTATGTTAGCGTTTTCATCCCATGTCCAGAGCAAGTACTCTATGTGGTTTTGATGGAAACTTATCATTCGATACAAATTACATTCATTCCCTTCTTTTGTTAATCTTTTTCTATTTTGTATTGGCCGGTCCAATTAGATTTTTCCCCTAATGTGACCTCACACTGTATAAGGGAAACCGTCGTCCAGTTTGGTGCTCAGCTCTGCAGTCCTCTGGATGGGCGTGGCTCGGCACTACCTCATTTATATAGACACTGAAACAGCGTGTTCAGAGGAGGAGTGAAACAGAGGGAGTTTAAAGTTTAAAAATCTGAGCGGTATTTCAGCTGGAGCATAAACACACCCACACACACACTTTGGGGGAGCTCTGAGACCTGGGTTCACTAAGTAAGGAACTTAACACTGGATAATATTTAACAAGCCTGCAAATGGACAAAAAGTATAATAAAGTGCTCTAATCCATTTCCAAAATGATGTAGTAAAGCAATGTGCCTCAGTTCAAGTAGCTCCTGAGAATCCAAACGGTTAATGGCTTAACCATTTTTTTTATCCTGGTCTACATATTTTGCATGTTATGAGTACAAGTAAAAAATTTTATTAACTATTGCACCTTTAAATGAACCTTGTGCAAGCTTGTTGCCCCAACATCCAATGACTTTAGTCATAAGCGTCTACGTTCTGCTTATCCTTCCTTCTTAGCATGCTTTTTGATTATTCTGTGTTGTGTATTGAGATACAAGTATCCTCCTCCGAGTCTTAACAGGTCATCAGAGGAATGTCTATCCACACCAGAACCCCCAAAGTCTCCAAACAGCACTCCCCCGTCTTCCGGCGATGGGCCAGTTTGCTGAGTAAATACAACAGGCTAAGGTCACTGATTTAAAGACGGCCAAAACAAACAGGTTTCACTTCCTGATCACTGCATGCAACAAGGAAGTGATGCATGCCTTCGTTTAACAGCTTCAGCATCAGCAGAGAGGCAACTTTTCTCCCGTCTTTAAAACTGAACCTCAGACTAGGCAGAGAGACAGAAATAACAGATATTTAAGTAAGTGTAACACCTGCTGACGTCCTTCTGACCCGTCTTTTCCATTGGCGCGACCAGAAACTTGAAGGAAGGTATCAGCTCATGAAACGAGACATGCTGTTTGACAACGTTCAATTACGTAAATCTCATCAGGCTGAATATTTATTTAAGTAACGCCCACACCTACTTTTCATTAAACAGCTTTTCTGTTCACTTTGGCCACTATGCAAGGGTTGATGCGAAGCATAAAGACAGTGACATGTTGGTTTTGGTATGATGGGGCACATCTGGAGAACTGGTTAAAACCTGCCTCGTCTCCGAGGGTCATCTTTTTTACTTTTGTGCTGCAAATCTCTCTGGTTTAGTTACAGTGGACAGCGGGCTGCGAATGTAACCGGATACCGTGCGCATCTTGAAAGTGATTCCTGCGCCTGGATGGAAAATCTATTTGGCGCGTGGCTTCTCGTGTCAGAGAGTCCCTGATACAAGATGGCTAATAAAGGCTTCTACACACTATATTGTCCACTCACTGCAGTTCCAATGGGGTGTAAATCAGCACTGAATCCAGCTCAGGTGTAAAATAAGATTTTATTTCATGCGTTTTGAAAGGCAGCGGCTTCCTGCTCCCTCACTTACATGTTCGACAGCTTTTTTTTTCTTTTTCGGATGATGCTGTTTCATGTACAAACACTTGACACTTTACAGATTCACACGTCTCATGTTTTTGGTTAACAGCGGCTGATCTCCAGCTTGTGGACTATTTCTGTACTATAAGAAGACATGATATCTATATACGCTAACAGTCAAAAGTTTGGACACACCTTCTAATTCTGTGGTCTTTCTTGAGTTTTATTCCTTTCTACACTGTAAAGTAAATAGGAATGCATCCAAAATATGCAATACTCTTCTCTGAACAGTTGATATTGAGATGTATCTGAACTTCTCCTCTGAAGCAGAGCTAAGTTTTGGTCTTACTTTCCTGGGAAGGTCTTTGTGAGAGCCAGTTTCATCATGGTGCTTGATGGGTTTTGCAAATGCACTTGACGATACTGTTCTTGCAAGAACTGTTCCAGAACAGCTGACTTTCGTGTCTTAAAATAACAACAGACTGTTGCTGCTGTTGTTGTTGTTACTTAAATACCTAATTCCACGTGTTATTTCTTAGTTTTGGAAAGATCGAGTATTGTTCTAGAATGTAGAATTAAATCCAAACTTGTGTTCAAACTTTTGACCGATACTGTAAATGTCAGCTCTGATATAGAGGATATGTCTGATATAGAGGATCTTTATGTGTCCAGATATACAGGGTCTCCATCCATAGGGGAAATTAAGTCAATTTTAGTCTTAATTCATAAATGTATTTGCAAAGCATAATTGCGGTTTCATCTCTTCTTACACTCATGATGAACTCATGGTAACACATCTGGTGTTATGGATGTAGTTGCATTTCAAATGCATTCCTGTAATTTTTTATTTTTTTAAGCGATGATAATCATTTCAATAAATTCTTCTTTTGGCAAAGGCATACTTGAAGGACAGAGCAAACAAAAAACATGAATAATTCTGAAAGATATTTTGGAAAAAAATAAATAAAAAATTACACAAATAAAAAGAGTTTTCCATTTGTACAGAGACATTAAGGTAACCCTTTATTATTACTAGACGTCACAGTGGCTTAGTGGTTAGCACTGTCGCCTTGCACCACCAGGGTCCAAGTTCGATTGCCGCCTCAGGGTCTGTGTGCATGGAGTTTGAATGTTCTCCCCATGCTTGGTGGGTTTTCTCGCACACTCCAAAGACATGCAGATTAGGCTAATTCCCAAATTGCCCGTGGTGTGTGAATGCGGGTGTAAATGTTGACCAGAGGTCCTACCACGGTCATAAAAATGGGAATAAATACAATGGCAATCACCACTGGCCTCACTGTAATCCCTAGTTGGACTACAGAAGCTCCTAGATGGATAGAGATGGTATTACTACTAGCTACTGTATTCTATTTCTATTCATTTGACCATGCATTTATGAATGTTTGAGACAGCTCTTTCCTAGGCAGTGTTGCATTTATTCTAACCACTGTGCCTTCGCACCTCCATAACCTCTGCTAGGCTGTAAGGGAAGCTTAACGTCACTCATTCAAAGCTGCATTGATTATTCACCATCTACAGTATCTCAACCACTTAATCATAATTATAATAATAATATTAATATTAATAATAATAATAATAATAATTCATCCATCTAGGAACCTCTGTAGTCTAACTAGGGACTGTGGTGGTGACCATTGTATTTATTCCCATTTTTACAACCATGGTAGGCTCTCTGGTCAACATTCAGACATTCATTCACACACTATGGGAAATTTAGCTCATTCTGCATGTCTTTGGACTGTGGGGGAAAACCCACCAAACACATGCAACATGCAAACTTCATGCACACAGACCCCGAGGTGGGAATCAAAACCTGGAGGCGCAAGGCGAAGGTGTTAATCACTAAGCCATCGTGCCACCACCAACAATAACAACAACAACAACAATAATAATAATAATAATAATGCAATGCCATTTATTTATGGTTAATCACTGCATATTAACTTCATTAACTGACATCTGTTATAGTGAACTTTAAGCTGCCTAACTAATCATTATGATCTATACACATTTTTCTCACTCATACACATTTCCATTATTTTCTTTTCATTTTGTGAAGCTGTTTTGAGACAATGACCATTATTTAAAGCGCTATATAAATTGAATTGAATTTAAATGTAAAAAAAAAAAAAACAATGCATGAAGACCTCTGTTTGCTCTGTCAATAATGAATGCACTGACAACATCTGGATGTTGCTAAAAAAAAAAAATAGAAAAAAAAGGATTATGCCTTGTGCAGGAGTTAATCCATCACCTTAGGTGTTACTTCAACATTCTGGTGTTTTGTCAGCCTGTCAGCAAACTGCCACATCTGGCGCACCTCTGGCACCGAGACGCACGCGCGTAATCACGGGGACGCACTTTTAAGTTGTTACTCTTAAGTAGGATGTTACACTTTAACAGGGCGTGAGGATTAAATAGAACAGATGATGAAAAGGAAATCATAGGCATGAAGAAAGACAACGCATACAATGATGAAAACAGTTCAGTCCATGCGTGTGTGTGTGTGTGTGTGTGTGAGTGTGTGAGACTGAGGAGGTATTTACCCGGGTCGTGGAAAGGCACCAGGGCGAAGTTGTAAAGCGGCCGCTTCGGGCGGCTCAGGGACGTCTCCAGGATCTTCGAGGCTCCTTCAATAACTTGCACCAAGTCGTCATACATGGAGCCGGTGACATCGAAGACGAAGGCTAAAGTCGAAGCTCCTTGCGGGATTTGTTCTGCAGAGTCCGGTGTAGCTGAAAACACTCCGACAAACAAACCCAGAACCAGAGCCGAACCGAACCAGCGTCCCGGAGCCATCTCGGACACCTTTCTGTCTCTGTTTGTTTTTATTATTTTTTTAAATTTATTCTCAGCAACAAACTTGACTATGCATTTGCAAGACAGTAATACTCTATGAGAATAAATAAAGCCGCAGAGCTCTGTCCTCCTCCAGCTCCTCCTCCTCCTCCGGAGCTCTGAAACTGCGCTCCGCTCAACAGCTGCTCGGGAACAACTGGCGCCGCGCGCAAATTAACCAAGGAATCCCGAGCTCTGATTGGACGCCGCGGGTTCGGAGGGGGCGGGGTTTCAAAGAGGCGCACGTGCGAGAGGACGCAGAATCCCCTGTGCTGTCAATGCCGTTATTCGATCGATCGAAAAAAAAAACGCATGTCCATCATTACTAGATTGTGCATTTGCAAACTAGGTTTGTCTTTTCTTGTTGTCTGTTCGTCTCCTATTTCTTAGACAAGCAGCAGATTTGGAAAAGAAAAAGAAAAAAAAGTTTCATAAATTTTTCATGTCATCTCATTTACATTTTTACATTTAGGCATTTCGCAGATGATCTTATCTAGAATGGCTTACAAAAGTGTTTCATTGGATAGATCTTAACTATACTGTAAGTGCCCTCAGTTAAACACTTTCCCATGTTTGGGAACATTTTTTAAGGGATGAACTCAAATAACCTAAGAAACAGATAGGTCTGTAGTTGTTGCTTAAAGATTGCCAGTGACTCTGAGGTTCATTCCATCACCAAGGCACCAGAACAGAAAACACTCTAGATGTACGTCTTCTTTGATCCCCGAGAGATGGTGGGACCAGTCGAGCAACGCCCATCATGTTGCGACATCAACACTAAGGTCAATCTCTTACTTTACTATCGACATCTGTGGAGTTCAGACCAAGGGCGATCGATCTGAACTAAAGATCCTAAGATCTGGACACCTCCGAGCTTCTCTTTTCAACTCGAGAACTTTGTGTGTACATGTCAAATTCCCATATCCAGTCCCAGTAGAGTTCCTACCTTTACAGTGGTTTGATAAGATAATTATGGAAAAACGATGGCTTAGTGGTTCGATTCCTTCCACGGGGTCTGTGTGTGCATGGATTTTGCATGTTGTCCCCGTGCTTGGTGGGTTTCCTCCCATAGTCCAAAAACATGCAGATTAAGCAAATTGCCATTGCCAAATTGCCCAAAGTGTGTGAATGCGCATGTGAATGTTGGCATACCATGGTCGTAAAAATGGGAATAAATACAATGGTAATCACGACTGGCCTCCACAGTCCCTAGTTGGACTACAGAGGTTTCTAGATGGATGATTCAGATAATTATCTTACCAAACATCGATCTGCATAATGAAAAATTTTGGTCGGAAATTACTGTTCAACATGGCGGACGAAGAGATTGCAGCAGATTTAATGGAAGTGACAGTAATAGTAATGTAAGCTTGCACTTTACTATTGACGTTTGAGGAGTTCAAACCGAGGGCGATTAGTTCAAAATGAAGATCTTATCACTCCCAGTGGAATGGACAAAAAGTTCAAAGCACTGTTTTAGGTTAGAACTGCTTGTACAAGTCGAATACTAGCAATGTGGAGTTAAAAATAGACGGCATACAGATGCAGTGTTAAATTAACTCATATTGTGGTCATGTGAGAGAGTTTATAAAACTTTTTTTATAAAGTTTTTAATTCTTAGTCTATTATGTAATTTTTTTTTTAATGAAAGTGGGCAATGATGACAGTTTTATTACAGATTTATATTGTTAGAAGCAGTGGGTGTGTTCGGATTTTGGGATGTACTACATTATGTGGCCAAAGGTTTGTGGACGCCTGATCGTCACACTCATACGCTCAGAGTGAACATTCCAGATTTATTCCTCCTTTGCTGGTACAATGGGCTCCACTCTTCTGCAAAGGCTTTCTTCTGAATTTTGGGGCATGGATGTGGGGATTTGATGGTCATTCTCCTACACCAGCAGCAGTAAGCCCAGGCTCTAATCTTGGACATTTCTGATTTGGGTGCAGTTGGCATTCTAGGTCATCCCAAAAAGTCTTAAAAGTGTTTAGTGAGGTTTAGGTCAAGGCTCTGTGCAGGCCACTACAGGTCCAAAGTTGGGTTCCTGGAGCTTACTTTGTACACAGACATTGTTATATTTACTGTACCACTTAAACTGCTATGTTACAGCATACAAAGATATTCCATAAAACTACTTGCTTCAAACTTTTGCCCATTTAGTATATTCTAATTCTGCTGTTATATTAGTAGGTCCTCTAAGTAAACGGTTTATTATTGCATTCATATTTAGTAGACACTTTGGTCTGGTCAGGATCATGATGGAAATGGATGGCTGGTCCAAAAAACACTGAGTGGAAGAAAGAAATACAGCCTGGATGAGATGGCAGTCCACAGGGCATCATACACGCCTACACACACACAACCTTGTTTCAATACTGAGCCCGGATTGAGCATGGCTGACTTTCCCAGGTTCTCACTATGTTCATGTGGGTTTCCTCCAGGTCCTCTGTTTTTTCCCCTCCATTTTTCCATAAAAAACCCTGTAGATGGATTAGCTCAGATAAATAGCACCTTGGTTGGAATGGGAATGGGTGTGTGTGTGTGTGGTGCCCTGGCATATCCTTCAGGGTGTATTCCAGCCTCAAGCTCAGTGTTGCCAGGATAGGCTCAGGATCCACAGTTTATTACTATACAGAATATAATGAAACATATGCATAAACATACATCATATATAGAATAGAATTTGTATTCCATGGCCAACCCATTTATTACATGTCAATATATCGTGAGACACAGTAACCTTACCTAGGAGTTGACCCTTGGTGTCTTGCTTCTGTGACTAATGTCTGTCCTTCTTAACAAATTGTTAGTTTTTGGTGGATGACCTTCTCTAGGTAGAGTCGCAGTTGTTCCATATTCTGCTGCTTGTACACGTTCAGGAATCTTCCTGAAACAGGTGTAGTTATTTTGAGATAACATGACACTTTAATTGCACACAGATGCACCCCATTCACGCAAAAATGCGGCTTCTGATGGCAACTGGTCATACCAGACCTAGGCTTTTTCACTTGTACATATTTGTGTAAACTAATTAATTTTGTGTCCCCTATTAATGGTATTGGGTTGTTCTTGTTAGTCTTTCGGCTGCTCCTGTTGATGGGTCGCCACAGCAGACCATCTCTCATTGCCGCAACCCTCCCATTTTATACAGGCTTGGGATAGGTACTGCATCCAGTAGCTGTGGTTTGGGCGATGGGTGGGAATCGAACCCAAGTCTTCCGCATAGGAGACGAGAAACCTACCACTGAGCCATCAAGCTCCCAGGTCTCTCTAGATTGCACATGCATGGGCCAGGAACAAGTAACGGACAAGTCAGCAGTTTACACTCTTTTGCTAATTATATTAAACGTGATGGTCTTATATTTATCTTAAAAGGCTTTCTTAATACAATTAACTAACGTCTGCCGCCTCACGCCTCCAGGGTCGAAGGTTCAAGTCTTGCCCAGAGTTTGCATGTTTTTCCTGTGCTTGGTGGGTTTCCTCTGGGTCCTCTGGTGTCCCCTGCAGTCCAAAGACATGTGTGTACTGGCGGACTGGTGTTTCCAAATTGCCCACTTTGTATGAGTGGGTGTTGGAGTGTGTATATGTGCTTGTAGGTTGCAGGCTGTTGGGGTCCTCAGTAACATAACCCTTACAACAAGGACAGATAGTGTGAGGGCAGATAAAACTGTATTCAACTATATTAACAGTTTTTATCATAAGATGTCATAAGATAAACATAAAAAATGAAATGGAATGAAATATTTAAGGGGTATAAAAAATAAAATATATAAAATATGTAAGGGGTATAAAAAATAAAATAAAATAAAATACAGCAGTTCTTCCAAAAATGTGCACTGCTGCCCCCTGGTGGGTCATGTCCATTCATTTACTCTACTATACTGCTTGTCCTATACAGGATTGCAGGATACCTGTAGCCTAGCCCAGGAAACTTTGGGCACAAGGCGGGGTACACCCTGGATGGGGTGCCAGTCCATCGCAGAGCACACCACACACTGGATGCAGTGCCGGTCTCAATCATGGATAAAATGAGAGGGTGAGGAAGGGCTTTTGGCGTAAAACTTGTACCAGGTTGTGTACGGATCGAATGACGATCCACTGTGGTGACCCCTCGATGGGTGCAGCTGAAAGACCAACAACAATTAGCCTAATCT